>MU857208.1:4704-19999 GCA_033296705.1 Chaetomidium leptoderma | reverse complement strand
CCAAAAAGAAAACGGCTTCTGTTGCTCCCAAACTAACTCTTCCCCCGAGAACATCCTGGATAGAAATCATTTGACTGATATTGTTCGATTTAGGATTGCCAAGGAGCGCGTGGACATGGTGTTGGTGGTGGGGACGAGCGCGCTGGTGTGGCCGGCGGCCGGGTTTTCCGAGCAGGCGAGGCGGTTGGGCACGAGCGTGGTGCATGTGAATCTGGAGGCCGAGGAGGCGCGGAATGTGAGGCGGTTGGAGCGGGATGATTTCGCGTTTGCGGGGGATGCGGCTGAGGTTTTGGGGCGGTTGTTGGGGCCTGTTATTGGGGAGGGGGTGGAGGGGGTGGAGGGGGTGGAGGGGGTGATGGTGGAGGGTGAGGGTGAGGGATAATAATACACTTTTTTTTTGATGGGTATAGAACTAAAAACAAGAGTTGGGTATATCTAGCTTCCATGCATTCAGTCCCCCGGTTATTACGCCTCGTCTACTAGTTGTACAAGCCCGAGTATGCACCGCTCTCCATAACTCTAGACTTTCGTAGGCGCCTCCTTAGCGCTCTCCCCACCGACAACCTCCCCGTTTTCAGCCGCCGCTTCAGCAACAGGGGCAGCCTTCTGCTTCTGAATCTTCTTCCAGCTCAGCCCGCATGCAGCCACAAAGGCGGCCGCCGCACAGCCGACGGTGATGAAGTACGAGTTGCGCAGACCATCCAAATAGGCCGAGAGCACAACAGGCAGGTACTGGGTGGCGTGCATCTGCTCCAGCACCTGGGGGATTTGCGAGGCGCCGCTGTTGATGAAGGCCTGGGGCGGGAGATCGGGCGCGCCGCGCTCGATGCCCTCGATGAGCCCGTTCTGGAAGACGGCCTGGGCAACAGCAATAAAGATTGCGCCACCCAAGGACTGGAAGAACTGTACACAAGCGGTGGCTTGGGGGATCCTTCAACAATGTCAGTCAAAAGATTCCTATTCATGATATCTCGGGAGTAGTTCGGGAGCAAAGTAGCCGTTTTGGGAGCACAGCGACTCCTGAGACAGCATTGTGCTCCCGAGACACCCATAAGGGGGAAGAAAGGGAACGAATTTGACGTACCACTCGTGGGGGACGCTGTTCTGGACAACAAGAACACCGACCTGGAAGCCAACGCCGACTCCGAGGCCTGAACGAGTTAGAGAGAGAATATTCACCCCAAGAAAACAAAGGGGAACATACCGGCAATGACCTGGTATCCGAACCAGACACGGAGCGGGCTGTCGAGCGCAAATGTGGTAATCATGCCGGCCCCGACGGTCAAGAGGACCATGGACGGCAGGATAAAGGGGTTGTAGTACCCAACGGCCGTGATCAGACCGCCCGCAGCGACAGACGTGATGACGACCGAGATCAACAACGGGAGCAGCTTGATGCCAGCCTGGACGGCCGTGTCACCCTGGATGGCCTGGAAGTACAAGGCTGGTCGCACACACCGTTAGCTCAACACGGCCCCTTTAGAGTCAGTCAAGCCCACTTACATAGGTAGTACACCAGCGGGAAGAAGGCGGCGCCAAAGAAAAAGGCGAAGAGCATGGCGCAGACAACGTCCCGGTTCTTGAACAGCCGCGGCGGCAGCGTGCCCTTGTCGCCCTTCCAGATCTGAATCCCCACAAAGACGGCCATCATCAGCGCAAACCCAACAAACAAGCCGATAATGACCGAGCTATTCCACGCATGCTCGGTGCCCCCCCACTGCAGCGCCAGCAACAAGCACACCACCGCCGGCACCAACATGGCCGTGCCCAACAGATCCAAACTCAAAACCCTCTGCACCACCGTCATCCCCTTGCCCTCGCCCCCCTTCGTCTTCCTATCGTCAATATGCAAAAACAAAAAAATCGCCAACATAGCCGCGCCCCCAATGGGCAAATTAATATAAAAACACCACCGCCACGTCACATGATCGGTAAACACCCCCCCCAACAACGGCCCAGCCACGCTCGCAATCCCCCACATGGCCCCAATCAACCCAAACGCCATCGGCCGCTGCCTCAACGGCAGGGTATACGACAAGATCACCACGCCCCCCGAAAACAACCCCGCCGTGCCCACCCCGGCCACCGCCCTCCCCACAATAAAAGCATTACTCGACGGCGCGACAGCACACACCAGACTGCCCACCTCAAACACAAACACGGCCGCCAGATAAATCCACTTGACGCTAAACATGCGGTACAGCGAGCCGTAGGCCGGTTGGAGGGCGGTGGTTGTGAGCAGGTAGGCCGCGCCGTACCAGCCAATGTCGCGCAGCGAGTTGTACTCTTGCGTGATGGCGCCCAGCGCGGGCGCGATGATGGTCTGGTCGAGGGCTACGAGGAAGATGGCTAGGCAGAGGGAGGCGATGATCAGGATTAGGCGGGGGCCGGTGGGGTAGATGACGTTGGCGTTGTCTTTGCCGGCGGTGGTGGAGTTGAAGGGGTCGGTGGTGGTGGCATCGTTGGTGGTGGTGGTGGTTTCTTTGGGGGTGGTTGTGGTTGTTGTTGTTGGTGGTGGTGGTGGAGGGGAATGGGCGCGCGGTGGCGTGGGCTTTTCGAGCTCCGTGTCGGTTGTCATGGTGTCTTTGTCCATCATCCAGCCGGTGTGGGGTGAGATGAGATGGGAAGATAGAAAGCAGAAAAGGAAGAAGATGTTTCTTTTCTTTCTTTTTTGAAAAGTCAAAAAAGTCAAAACGCTGAGAGTGATGGGATGGGCGCGTTTGAAAGGCGCGTGTGGCGGGATGTCGTCCGAATTGGGTATCCTGAACGCACGCGAGCGAGGCTGTCGTCAAGACTGAGCTCACCTTCACCGAACAGCGGGGCGATGTCGAGACTAAATAATTCACGGCGAGATCGAACGCGGCATTAGACGACACCAATGACGACGACACAATGCTCTGGGAGACGAGGGGCGTGCGCCCCTTTTGTTCGTCAGCCCAACTCACGATTTCCTACCCAGAAAAGAAACAAGTCGCACACTCGATGCTACAATGCCATGCAATGCGAGATTGGGTTGGGCTGGACCCCTCGGTCCTCGGACGACTTTGAAGAACGAGCTCCGAGCTCTCCCAAATCTCGACCAACAGCCGCCGGCACAGACAGCCACGTCCCAGACGGGACGACCAGACAAAGGATCCCGTCCATTGACGCTCTGCCGCTGGGTTCCCTGGGACCCGCCCACACGGTGCGGGCTGACCCGATCGCACTCGGACAGAGGAAGCTTTGTTTGGCTCACGGCGTCGACTTTTCGCCGGGGGCGTCTCAACTGACGCGCCAAGACTGGGATTTTCTGTAAGCTGCATGGATTTTTGGAGATGCGGCTTGAGACCATTGTCACTTTTTTGTTTCTGTTTTCAAGACGGAATCTCTGATGCCGCGTCGATGTGACGAGCTGTTGAACACGACAGTTAACTACAGAGACAGGCGCCTGGCCACAATGTCATGGCGCAGAGGTTCTTTGACTGCTCCGTGACCGAGTGCGGAAGACCGAGTGCGCGCTGCTGTTAGCTGCAGGGCGCGATATGTGCGCCAGCTACTTTTGCGGACGCCACATGTCTCGCGAGTTCCACAAGTGCAGCATCGGAGTAAGGAAATAACTCCGGTTGTGAATCGAGGACCTGGATGATGCAGCCGACAACGCGCTCATGGCCGCTGAGATCAGCCGCCTTCGTGCTCAGGTCAACGACAAGGCGGTCTGCGAACTCGCGTCCAGCCTGAACAGCGGCAAGCCTTGCACTATCGGATACCCTTCCAAGATCGTTGGGTTGGGCGCTCTCACGGGATGTGCCAACTACCACGCCCGCATCCGCTTCCATGACGGATCCTCCGTCTCATGGCTCATGCGAGTAGCCTTCTTGGGAATAAAAATTGGTAACTTTCAATGATGCACAAAAGCTCCGACCCCTCCCTCACTTGCGATTCCGCGTCTTCTTCTGCGTCTGCGCCGTGTCCTCCTCGACCTCGTCCTCGCCCTTCTTCAGGTCCTCGGTCAGCCCCCACTCCTCCTTGTCGTACCAGTCCTCGCCGTCCGACATGTCGCGGTTCGGCCCGCAGTGCGCCTCGGCCTTGGCCCACCCCCACACCGTATTGCGCAGTCGGTCCGCCTTGAGCAGGCCCTCGTACAGCCGCTTGGTGCCCCGGCAGATCTCCTCCTGCTTCTGCACGTACAGCAGCAGCAGCCGCCGCACCTCTTCCGCCTCATGCTCCAGGAGCCCCAGGTCGCGGTCCGGGTGCGCGGCCGACGGGAGGCGGAAGAGCGGGTGGATGAAGAGGCCGTCGACCGTTTCAGCGGTGGGGGATGCGGCCCCGAGGTTGGGTGGTGGGAACACTGGACGTGCTGTTGGTTGGGCTTGTGCGGTGTTGGAGTTTCCACCTGCTGCCTCGGCCATCTCCACGTCTTCACCTCCTCCGGCAGCACTCGGTTTGCTCGCGGCGCCGTCTGCATCTGCAGGCCCGTCCTTGTTCTCCTCGTTGGGACTTGGGTTGCCGTTAACTTGCCCGTCTGGTCCAGGATTCTCGGGTGCGTTCGGTTCCCGACCAGCCTCGAGTTCACCATTGCTGTGTGCGTTTGGTAGTGTCTCCCCATCTGGCATATTCTCACCCGAGTCTTCATCTTGCTCCGCGTTGTCGACTGGCTGGGCTGTTGCTGTTCTTCGTTGCGCCGATTGAGATTGAGCACGTGGACCCCCGTTGACGCTAGGAGCCGCAGACGCTTCTGTAGGAATTTGTGAAGGGCGGTTGAAGAAGCTGACGGCGTCGGTAAACAGCAATGCGTCGCGATTATCGGGGGCTGTCATGAGCCCGCAGGGTGCCCAAGTGTTGTCGCCAACCAGCTGGGTGAGCAGCGGTTTGGCTTTCCAGAGCGCCTTGTTCTCCTTTTGCATCAGGTTGCGCCCTTGCTCGATCAGCTCTGTCAGCGACGCCGAGGTAAACGGTCGCGAGAGTGTCGGGTGTGATGGTAAATCGGTGACGGCGGTCAACGGGGCAAGGATTTCTATTGCACGTCAGTGACGGCGGCCTTTAACAAAAGGTCACCGGGAACGCGATGGCCGAGGGCTTACGTTCGAGCCGGATGGACGAGTAAGGGTCCCCATCCATGGCCGAGGCAATGGCCTCCTGGACCTGCTCCTCCTCATCGTCGCTGTCAATGTCGTAGCCATCTTCGTCGATCAGGGGCGGGTTGCGGTTTATGATGGCGCGATGGTAGCCGGAATGTTCTGCGACCTGGTCTCGTCAGTCCCGCCATCGGAACGACGGTGGGCGTGTTTCGTGGGCACCCACCTCCTTGTATGCCGCGGGGCCCATCGACGAGGTCAGGCGGCCTTGGTGGACAAATCTCGCTCGTTTCTTCAGCTTGTTGCCGCGGTTCGTGGCGTGATCAATCGACGAGTCGGAGTCCGAGTCTGCAGCCACGGACACCAGTTAGAAGGGCAAGAGGGTGGAACTGTGGCAAGGGGCGCCGACCGTAGGCTCTGCGCTTCAAGGTCCGCTTGAGCGCAATGAGAGTCTCCATGACTAGGGCCTGCTGTTGCGTCGACATGTTTGCGGTAGCGGCATGCGCCGGGAAAGCAAGCAAACGAGTGCGTGTTGAAGTTGGTGGTGCCGGGGAGTTGGGGGCTTGTGGTGGGAGTTTCGACTTGCAAGCGCCGAGTCGCGCGGACCCGGTCGCAAAGGTTCAACCGTCCCAAGTTAGGTGGAGCGCTGCCTCCCACGCAAGGCGGGCAGCAGCGGCACAAAGTGGGCATGGCTGATAGGTTCCTTGGCTGCAATGGCTGGACTTGCTTTCTTCAGGAAGGGCCAAGCATTCAAGGCTCCGGCAAACCCGGCTTCTGAACGCCACTAACCTCGAGCTAACGCACTGTTTCGGTCCAAGCTCCCAGCTCCGCTCCTGCATCTGTGCATCATCATCAGGACATCCCACCTCGGGCCACCTCCACATCCCAAATTCCCAATTGCATGCACCATTTTGTCGGCATCGAAACTGCCAGGAATACGAAATACACCCAACACACAGCACACAACCATGGCGTGGCCAGGCGGAGACAAGCAGTCGCCGGCCGACGACTTCGATCGCCCGACCAACCTCGCCGACCTTGCAACCTTCAACGCGGCGGGCGACCCCGTCAACCTCCAGCGCAGCCAGATTAGACGGGCCCTGAGCCTGCCCAGCGCCCCCCTCGATACCTTTCCCCAGTTGCCGCCGTTTGCGCCACTGTTCTCCTACACGGCAAAGTGGCGGGAGACGCACATCTTGACCGCCCTGCTTAAGACATCCGCACAGCTCGGCCGCGTGGTGACCCCGGACGAAGCCGATGCACTTGTCTATCATCGCGCCAAGCTCTGCGCGAGGGCCGCCTGGGCGCCCCCGGTCGTACTCCTCACCACCCTCGCCTTTACCTACCACGGCCGCTCGAACTTCCGCTTCCCCTTCTTCACACCCAAGCCAGCCTCGTTCAACCCGTCGTTCTTCCCGACTGCTAAGAGGGCGTTTCTTACAGGGCCACCGGCCGTGCGATTCTGGCATGTTCTGCGCTTTGGTGTATACGGCGTTGTATGCCAAGTCGTCGTCACTGGCTTGATCAACTCATTTGCGAAGACAAGCTACGCGGTAGGCATGATGCGAGACGACCGGCTCAAGGCTGTCCGCGAGTTAGTGCTCCGTGAACGACCGCGGGCAGCTGGTGTACCTGGCCATTCTCCAACCGGCGAAGCCACGGACTCCGGGGATGTGGCGTCACACCAACCGTACAACCGGGCATTTGGGACGAGGCCAGAACAGCAACAACAACAACAACAATCACCGCAGTGGTCGCAAAGAGCATCCGAGCCGCAAGACGCCCCGCAAGACGACGGCCTCTTTGATGATGCCTCGCCCGTCGCGCCGTCGCAGAGGCAAGTTCCTCAACGCCGTTCTGCTCCGTCGTCACCCGGCGGGACGTCCGCTTGGGACGAAATCAGACAGCGCGCAAAGTCGGAAGAGGGCGCAGCATGGAATCAAGGGCGACAACAAAACGGCGAGTCCCGCGATCAGCAACGGACAGACGGTCAGTACACATATTCGCCGGCCGAACAGGAGAAGGCCTACGCGAAGGAGCAGGCGCAAAAGGACTTCGACGCCCTGTTGGAGCGGGAGCGGCGCGGTGTGGGCAGTTCGGGGGGCCGCTCGTGATGCATGCCAAGGCACCAGTGTGTACGATTCTGTATCTTGTGTGTTTGATGTCTTGGACAGAGAGCCTCGGATCAGCACGGCTTCGCAATTTGAACTTCTTCCATGGTTTCATGTCAGCCCTCTGGTCTGGCCCTCCTCCGTGCCGAGATGCAAGTGAGATCTTTAAGCTTCTCCGTGGTAAGTGAACCAATGAACGAGAAACCCTCTCTCCCGAACCCTTGGTTTGGTCCTCGCTCTCCAACCACATGCGACATCCAAGTCCGAGCCGACGAGTAGCGTTGATCCCGGCGGCGGAGCACCACAAGTCCACAACACGTGCTACAGGGAAGTCGATTGGCCGCCCGACGCCGCCGTTAGGCCCGTTCCTGGTTGCATTGGTTGCAATCTCGCGATCGACAAGCTCCTTCGTCAGTGGGTCTGCTTCGTGCGACCCCCTGTGCCCCCCCTGGCCGGAGCGGGCTCTTGGACGGAAACACCACCTCCATCCCATGGCCACGCCCGACCCGAGCGGGACGAAGCGTCCTGCAACCCACTTCTGCGGCCGTATTTTTGGCTGGTGCCTGTTCTGTTGGCTGGTCTCGACGACGACGCGATTGTGCTCGACACCCTCAATTCGCACAATGGCGGATTCGGTCACTGCTGGCGACTCGACAACATCCACCAAAACACCCCTCGTCATCACCTCGTTCCCGTCCATCCCCTTGACAACAACCTTCACCGCGCCCGGCCACGACTGCGGCGGCATCTACGACCCAGGCAGCCCGCCCGTCTTGGTCTTGGATAACGAACCCTCGTGCCTCCCGCCCGGATTCTCCACCTCCAACTCGGCCTTCTTCTACTCCCCGGGCATCGCGTGCCCGTCGGGCTATTGGACGGCATGTCACGACACGTCGGGCGTCGCCTCCATCACAACCGTCACCTGCTGCCCGACCTACGGTGACCTCTCGCTGTCGTGCGTGCCCAGCCCGCTGTCGCTGAGCGAGGTGTGGGAGTCGCTCTTCTGCACGTGGCAGGCGCCGCCCTCCCCGGGGACCGTCATAACCTTGACCAGGTCCCAGGATGGGGGCCGCACGTCAACCGTGACGGAGCGCATCACGGGCAACGCGGGCATCAACGCCTATGGCGTGCGCATGGTCTACCAGGCCACCGACCTGGAAACCTCCTCGTCCTCCGCCTCCTCAACGGCAGGTTCCTCAACAGCAACCACCTCCACCAACAACCCCGGCACCACCTCGACCGGCGGCCCAACAGACTCCACCTCAGAACCAGCCTCGGAGGGCGGCGGCGGCGGCGGCGGTAGCCTCTCCGCAGGCGCATCAGCAGCCATAGGCGTAGTCGTGCCCCTCGTAGTGATCGGCGCCCTCGTCCTAGGCTTCTTGCTCTGGCGGCGCAAGAAGCGGCAGCTCCTCCTCCAAGACCAACAACAACCACCACATCCACCACCATCATCAGCATTCTACCCACCAACAGAAGCAGCAGGAGGAGGAGGAGGCTATGAACAACAACAACAACAACAACAACAGCAGCAGTTTGGGAACCACCACCCAAAGCCGCCCGGACAGGAAGAGTACTATCACTACGGCAACGGCAACGGCGGCGCGCCCCACCAGCCCCAGCACCCGCAAGAGATGGCCGGCCATTGGGTCCCGCCCGAGATGCCGAGCACGCGTGCCGCGGCTGAGCTGCCTGGGGAGACGGCGGGGCAGCCGCAGCAGCCGCCAGAGTATTACCATCATTATCAGCAAAGGTAAAAGAATGGCGGGTGGGTCGGTCGTTGATCGGGGTGGTTTGGGGACGAGAATGGTGCTTGGAAAAGGAGGAGAGGGGGGGGGGCGCGGATTTGATTCTGATTGTGTGTGTATATATGATTTGGGTCAAATTAAAAGGGGGGGTTGCGCATGTATGTACATATATACTGAGGATGGGGGTCGGGTGTGGCATACATATATATATGCATGGAGGTCGACTCTTGGGATGGGGTATTGGACAGATTCCCTGGCGGCTGCTCCATGCAACAAAACAGGACGGAATAATATTGAACTCAAGCGTTACAACCAAACTCTCCATATAAAACGTCAAAGGTATAGCGGTCTATATCATCCATCGTAAACAATCTGTAGCCATCCATCCATCCATATCCATCCATCCATCTAGAAACTCCAACGCACTGATAAATGACAAGCCAACCAACCGCCCACCTCATCAAAGGGAAAAGACAGCCCAGAACCGTCTATAAGCTGGCGGGTATCAAATCCCAGTCGTCCACCTATGACCGAAAAGTGCACGAGTAAGAAAAGGCATATCACATCAACTCGTTGCCCATCCATCCATCCATCCGTCTGTCATAATGCCTGCCCATGGCCACCATGGGGGTAGAGCGGAAAGCCAACCCTCGGACCGAACCATACCTGTGGTTGGGTAGTCTAACCAGCCAACAAGCCGCCCTTAAACCTTATGCCAGTTCATGTCGTGTGCCCCCAGATGTATGGAGAAATGTAAAAAGGAAACCCTCGACGAGTCGGGCAAGCGCCCATCGGGATGACACCATCCGGCCCGGGTGACACCCGATCCCCCTGGCCCGCCGCGCTACTGGCCGCGCGGCAGATCGCGTGCTCGGCACGCCATGGAGCGCAAACACCACCTTTGCTTTGCGTTTTCCATCTGGCGATCGCGAACACCAACCCATTTCCGCGGCAGGGCAAAGCAAGCGGGTAGCGAAGAGCGGAACGGGCCGGGCGAATTCCCTTTATGTAGCGAGGCCCAACCCAGCCTTACCACCGCCGCCACCAGCTTTTTTATCCAAGCTTGTTTCCTTCTACCTCCCCTCGGGCCAAACAACACCACCCAACAACCCCTGACAGCACGGAAGGACACGCGCAGAGAACAAGAGAAACTGCTGGCTCAGTCCGCCATCCGCGCCATCCCCGCCATCCCCGCCATCCCCGCCGTCGCCGAAAAGTTGCCATACACCCCGCCCTCCTCCTCCATCTCCTCGTCGTCCTCTTCACTCCCACTCTCCTCACTCAGCGGACTCTGCATCCCACTCGCCTCAGCACTATGCATCCCGCCAAAGCCATCCAACCCACTCCCAACACTCCCAAACCCCCCACCCATACTCAACCCACTCCCCCTCCCATTAACCGCACCCGCACCAGTACCACCACTATCCCCCGTCCCGCCCAACGCCAACAAACTCTGCCTCCTCGCCGCATCAATATCCACCGCACTCCCACTCCGACTCAACAGCGGCTTCTCGGGCAACTTCTTCAACAGCCCCGCCGAGATATCCAACATGCCCATGGCAAAGTCCGTCAGCAGCGCCTTGCTGCCCTCCCCCGGCCTGGAACTGACCGACAGCGTCCAGCGGTACTCGCCCAGGCGGCGGCGATACCATTCCGCCTCTTCCCGGCCCGGGGAGGTCGCCCAGAGCAGCGAGCCAAAGGTGCCGATGAGGGCAAAGTTGGTTTTGGAGGCGAAATACCAAAAGGAGCGCAGGTGGGACGGCGTGAGGCGGTTGACGAAATCCATGGCCGAGATGAGGCGGGCTTTGGCGGCGCTGCGGCAGATGTGTTGGATATACGGGTCGACGCCGCCGTTGTTGGGGTTGAGGTTGATGCCGGTGGCGACGGGGGATGGGGAGGACGAGGTGGAGGCTGCGGCTGTGGTGGAGGCGTCCATGGAGCGGATGATGCGCCGGTGGAGGGTGATTTCGGTGGCGAAGTAGGCTAGGTGGAGGTAGCCGATGCTGGAGAGGCGGTGGGGTTGGTTGAGACTGCTTTGGAAGGTCGAGTCCATGCGGACGATGCCCGGGAGGCCCGAGTACCACTCTTTGAGCTTGAGCTGAATCGGCTTGGCGAGGGAGAGGATTAGCTGTGTTGCTTGCGCGCCCGCGTTGGCGGCCGCGTGCGAGGCTTGCAGGGTGTAAAAGGTCTCGAGGATCTCGGCGAGGATCTGCGAAAGTTTCACCATCTGCCCGAACAGGATCCGTCCGCGCTCCGTCTCTAACCTCTCCTCGACGTCGTTCTCGTCCCATTCCACGTCGGGAAAGTCGTTCCCATTCAGGGGCTGCACGGCCCAGTTGGGGGCGAAGATGTGTGATGGCCGGCCGTGGACGAGGGCGCCCCATTTGTCCTGGAACTCGGGGTTAGGTCCACACGACGCCTACATTGGGCCAGGCAAATTTACCTGCATATACAACGCCCAAGCCAGGCGTTTCCTCAGCCCGCGCTCCCAGGGTGGGATCTTCCAATGACTGCAATCTAGGTGCAGTCCAAGCTCCTGGCCGATAGCAACCAGTTGCGCCGTAGGCGCCCACTGGTCTCCCTCGGGCCGCTGCGACAAGAGGAGACCGGCCTGTATTGTCGACAGCTTCGGCCGGTACATGGCGTCGGCCAAGGTGGTCCGCACCAGCCTCTCGAGCTCGCGTACATTGGGTCGTGGGAGATTCGCCAGCTCGTCCGAGTGCTCCCACCAGTTGATGGCCAGGATATAGATGGCCGCGAGCACGGGAGGCGAGAACTCGCGGTGGGACCGCTCGTACTTCTCGATAAACACGCCCTTTTGGATCACGGGGAAGGCCGGGTGCACGACCCGGAAGTACAAATCTATCAGCTTGCGGCCATGGGGTGCCACAAGGTTCTCAATCTCGTCGACGTCGTTGGAGACGTGTTCATAACCCGGTGTGTTGCGGTCGGGCAACAGCAGGAACGTATCATTGTCGCTCACCCTCCTGAGGGTACCCCGGGCGAGGAGGCTCTCATCGTGCGGATCAAAGGGGGAGAGGTTGATCAGGGAGGGCTCAAAGTCGGTGGTCGGCCCGATATACTGGCTGTACCTGTCGGCTTGGAGGCCGAGGGTGCGTTTCAGCAACGTCGGACCGCCAAAGTTGGCCATATCCTCGATTAGGGAGCTGCTGGCCGTAGTGTACGAGAGACTCTGCTGATGATGGCGGCGTCTCCTGATATCAGACCGTCCGGGGGAACTACATTGGCCAATCAGATGTTAGATATTTTGCGTCGCGGGTGCCGAGCCTCGAGGGGTGCACCTAACCCTGTAGGCACAGGAGCCGGCGTGGGGAAGAAAGGGAGAGTGACGAAACCGGTGTGGGGTCCAGTTCAAGAGGGCGCTTCTCACCTTCTCTTGCTACTGCTGGCCTCCAAATCACCGTTCAGCTTGCGCTTCCGTGGCGGTGGGCTGTCGACCAGGGTGCACTCAGTCCCGGCCACCAGACACGCAACGCAGCTTTCCTCGTCCTCGCCCATGGAGCATTCGCTCCGTCGGTTCAAGCAGGCCTCACAAGGGAGTGCCGAGAAGCCGCTCACCAAATCCGAGTCAGGCGAATCAAAGCCGGTTCGGATCCCCGGGAATGAGTCGAGGTGGATGCTGCTCTGGCGGCTCGGAGGAAAGCGTGGCGGTTTTGGGGCAATGGCTATGGGAGCCGTCCGGGGGACGGCGTAAGGGCCAGACATGGCGCAGGTAAAGGCCGGGGTCAAGGCTCACAGCCGGAGTTATTCAGGTCCCCAGCTCAAAGACGGCTGCTATCCGGTAAGATGTCCGGGAAAGTAACCTGACGGAGGGTTCCTCCTCAGCAAACCCAGTGCCGCAGAGTCTCACTGCTGGCACGGAGAGAGGCGCACGGAGATGCTTCTACGCCAATCAAGCGGCTCTTTCTCGGTAGATCGCGAGGTTCCGGTCAACAACCGCCCTGTGGAGGTGGTGGTGTGCGGTGATGGGCACTGAGTGGACCAAACAGCGTAGCCCCTGAACGTTCAAAGGTGATGGGGTCCGCGACTGCCACGGGCCGAAACGTTGTTCCAGATCCCAGCTTTGTCAGCGTCCTAAAGATAACGACACCAGCAGTGCGGTTGGACGGATCGGCGGGCGAGTGCTGGGCCCGATAAGAACAGGTTTCGTGGTTCGTAGATAAGCACGGGGTTGATATGCTCGCTCCCGGCGCTGTGCAGGACAATTCCCCAGACCAGCCTTCGCTAGGTGGGAATCTAGCACGTCTACCCACAACCGTCCTCTCTCTCTCTGGCCAAGGTAACACGGGGCGTGGTGTGTGATGTTCGACCCGGTCTCGATAGTCTGGGCGGTCGCAACGGGGGGCCGTTGGTCCTTATCGCCGGTATCTCTCCGACCCGTTGAGGGCCCTGGTTGCGCCGCTGAGTGGAGGAGAGGGTCGGCGAGTCGTGGGCGTGCGTTTCGGGAGATAAAGGGGGTGGACTCGGCCGTTTGTCCGTGGGCGCGCGGGTGGGAGGAGCGATAGGCAAGCAGCAGCAGCGTTATGCAGGGCCGCAACGTGGAGATTGCGATGCGGACCGGGACGAAGCCACCCGCGATTGGGGGGATCTATGTGATGATGGAGACGAGCACGAGATAAGCCAGGCTTGCCCGCGTCATTTGCGGCGGCAGCAAGGCACACGGAGGGTGGTCGTTTTGGCGGGAGACGGAGAAGGATACCGGCATCAAGTCCCGTCACTTCGGGTATGCGCGTGTGTGCGGATTCCAACTGCTTAGTTCATCCCGAGCCGAGCCCTTCGACTCGCCGGTCTTGCCGTTGTCCAGAGGGTGGAGACTGAGTGCAGCAGGAACGAGGTTCAAGTTCAAGTTCAGTTTTGGGTTAGTTGACAAGGTCGGGAAGGAGCTCAGATATCGATAAAAGATAAAGAAGAGCCGAGCGGCCCTGGCCCGCCAAACCGGCAAGTACGGTAACTAAAGAAAGGGAACCTGCAGCCCAGACTCCCGTAGCTGCGTCCTTAAGGTAGGTACGGAACTAATACTCGGGGAGTGATGTCAATATCCCATCGCTAATCAGACGACACGCGGACGTTGGTTCAGAGAAAAGAAGCTAGGTGGCCAAGGTCCCCAAAATGGCTGCCAGCTTTTTTGCAAGCGTCGCCTCCTCCCTCGGAGCTGTCGATCACTTTCCCTCTCGCAGGCACCTGGCACCCGTCTTGCCGAAACAAAGAGCAGTCTTCCGGCTCGTCTCGCTTCGCAGTTGATGCAGATGATGCAGATGAAGCCGTAAAAGGCATGCAGAAACCAGATGCACGCCGATAACACCAAGGGTTTTTGACAGCTTATCATGGTTGTCGATTTCTCGTTGAAATTCCTAATGGCAAAAGGGCACCCCAAGATAGCGTTGCAGGGCAGGGGTGCATGCTACAGTACCTGCAGGGACTTGCGGGTTGCCTGCCGGGAACCGCCGCAATAACAGGAGGGCCGCCGCCCACACATAATCAAGACCCGAGGCCCGCTTCAAAATTCATCCGCCAAGGGTTTGTCGGCCCAGCTCCCCTCCACAGCTCCCAAAGTCACGCCAAAGTCCCCCCAGCACACACCAACTCCAAACACTCCGCATTAGCCCCGCCATGGTCGAACCGTCGATGCAGATGGCCGGTCTGCGCCCCCCCATCGGGAATATTCGTAACGTAATGGGCCACCCCCTGTCGAGTCAGAGATGCGTCAACGACGTCGGGTTCATCAGAAAAGTTGAGATTGGAAAGGGAACGGTTGCAACCCAGCAGCCTGTCACAGCCTCTTGTGGAGGGATGTGTGTTTTTTGAGTTTCAGGGGACCTGGGGGCAGTGGGGTGAGAGTCTGGCTGAGGGGTGAGGGGTTGCTTCTTCGGATCTTCCTCCACAGACCAGACGAAAAGACAGAAAACACAGACACACGACCTCCAAGACATAGACTACCTCACATGTGGTAACCACTCGTGTGTGCAGCCACTTACACTACCCTACCACACCACCAACTCCTCATGATAAGGTTGCGCGAGGCAACACAAGAAGAGAAGCGGTCAGTCAACCCACACATTCAACAGCAGCAAGCAGACACCATGCTGTATGTACGTACATACATACATACGTGCAGCGTGCAATTTCGCCCAACGCCCCCCCTGCGCAGCAGCAACGAATTCCTCCCGTCTGTCAACGATAAATACTCGGAAGCGGGAACCCAGCTAGCTAGGGAATCAACTACCTAGCCGTTTCATGTCTTCCATGGGTACAAAGTAACGTTATCCTCATATGGCGCCGTGATTTCCGGTGTCGTGCATACAAGTCTCCATTTCACTAGCGGCCTCTGGGCTTGGTTTTGGAGGGACGGAATTGGGGGGGGGGG
>MU857207.1:0-20055 GCA_033296705.1 Chaetomidium leptoderma | reverse complement strand
TCCATTTACCCGATAACTTCATTCCCTATTCCTCAAACCAAGCCTTCCTTTTACACTACATCGCAACTTCCCCTACGCTACTACGCTACAAACCCTCTACTATATATAACCTTCGTATTTATATACAACCCTCGTACCTATATACAACCCTCATACCTATATACAACCCTCGTACCTATACGTAACTTATATACAACCCTCGTACCTATATACAACCCTTATACCTATATACAACCCTCGTACCTATATATAACCCTTATACCTATATACAACCCTCGTACTTATATATAACCCTTGTACCTATATATAACCCTTGTACCTATATATAACCCTTGTACCTATATACAACCCTTATATCTAGATAGCTCTTATATCTACTTTACCTATATATAACCCTCCTAGTATATATAGGTAGGAGAATTATATATAGGTATAGTAGGTAGGAGGGTTATATATAGGTATAGTAGATGCGAGGGCTATATATAGGTACGATAGTTGTATATAGGTACGATAGTTATATATATAGGTATAGTAGATACGAAAGCTATATATAGGTATAAGGATTACATAATTACATATAGGTACGAGGGTTGTATATAGGTACGAAGGTTGTATATAGGTACGAGGGCTATATATAGGTACGATAGTTGTATATAGGTGTGATAGTTGTATATAGGTGCGATGGTTGTATATATAGGTGTAGTGGATACGAAGGCTGTATATAGATGTGAGGATTGTGTGATTACGTATAGGTGCGAGGGTTGTATGTAGGTGCGAGGGCTGTATATAGGTGCGATGGTTGTGTGTGGGTGCGATGGTTATGTGTGGGTGGGTAGGAGGGTTGTGTGTGGGTGGGGAGAGGATTATGGCGGTGGGAGAAGAATTTCTGGTTTGTAGAATAGAAATCCGGGGTACGGGGTAATGAAACTAAACCGCTTAGATGTTTTTGCCCGGGCGTGCACGTATTACATGATTTGGGGTTTTGATTCAGTCTGAGCCCGCTACCCCCGTACTGGGTGGCCAATGGCGGGGTGACAGGGTGCCTCTAAACACATCATGATGCTGCTGATATCCCCCGCTCGCATGAGAAATCCACAACACCGAGCGGCGGCAGGATGCTTTCGGGGCCCCGTCGGATTTGCTCCCGAGATCTCGGAGATCTTTGGGCGCTCCGTGGTCTCCTAGACGGAGTTATCCTCGGCTAGACGAAAACGCCGGCACAGGCCACTGTCAGAACGCCGGATGCTCACCCGGGAGCCGGCTACCGCGGTAGTTATTGGTCTGTCGAAATAAAGGGCAAACTGCGAACCTCGGGCAAGCGATCTTACACAAAAACGAGCACCAAAAGGAGGTGTCGACAGGGCGTCGTCGTGATGGAACCCCCCGCTCGAGGATTGGGGGTTCTGTGTTGACCTTAGCAAAAAGAGTTACAAATGAATCTCATTTGGTTGGCCGGGAGAGAGAATCTGCGACCGATGGCTTGTCTCGACGCATGCGTCAGTGTCTCTTGGGAACAAGCCTGGCCCGGCGAGGCAGTCGGCTTGAGAGACAGACCCCACGGCCGAGCTCCCGACCAATTCCCACTTCCGGGGCCCAGAAAGTTGCGCATGCATGTGCGTGCAGCGGGTTGTGGAATTGCCATTGGTGGGGTCCGTCTGTCTGACAGCAGCTCCGATCACCGGCCTCCAATTGGCGGGCGCTAATCTTTTTGAGGCTTGTCAGGGAAGGCTGCTGTGCTTAACGCAACACCCCACTATCAAGCCCAGATGCCAAGAGTCGACAAGATTGGTGACCAGCAGATGTCACAGCTTTGCGCTTGTGTCTCGGTCGTCTCCTCGAGTCCTCAACGCGGAGGGTTCCATGGCCGGCAGCCGGAGGTCATTTTGTAAAGAAAGAAAAACTGGAACCAAGTCAGCGACGCCTGAGCGAATGAAGAATGGACATCTCAGTCCTTGTATCACTCAGGCTTTATCTGGTGGATCAATCATCAGACGGCAACTACAGTATCGGGCCATTCGGGCTTCGATTCTGGTTGAGAACAGTGAATTAGCAAAGGGAATTCACGTAAAGCTGCTCTACCCTGGAAATATGGGATAAGTGGCAGTGACTCTGGCTCTGGAGTACTCTGTGCATACCGGGTAGGTACCACCATGTGGGTGCCCGTTCCTGGGGGGGTTGATAAAAAGGGCCCCAGCACCCACCCCGGTCCTGGCTCTCCCAAAACATCCCGTCCCCTCTCCCGTCCTTCGTCGGTTCTTGAGGTACTTCCCTTCCACTGCCTCAGGTCTGTGTGCCCAAACACATTGCGGATTGACTCTTTGCAGTCACTCTCGCCGCTACCAAGCTGGTTAGTCGCTATCGTTGTCTGCTGCGAACTAGGGCCTTTTTTTATATACCTAAATAATAACCGGAGCTCCAGCTTCCCACCGCCCACTCCACCCCACTATCGCGTCCTACCCCGCCGTTGTCACATCCCTGTCCGGGATCCATCGAGGCGGGCGCGCGCAAACCACCCCACCACTCCCACCCCCTTCTCCTGCTCTCGACCTTTTTTTTCTCTCTTCCCCTCCTGTCCTTGTTTTCCTCACCGCATCTACCGCCGACTCGCTCACCAATTGATCCAGCATGGCGGCCGACCAAGCAGTCAGCAACTATGAGGAGGTCTTCGAGGATGACGATGTCCCCAAGGAGGCCCAGACGGTGCACCGCATCCGCGCGAACTCGACCATTATGCAGCTGAACAAGATTCTGGGTGAGTGTGTGCCATCGGAGCTTTATCAGGGCGTTCCTCCTACAGCTTCCCGCGGGCACAGCTTTGGACTTGAGGACCGGCTAACAAGAGACGTTGCGCATGACAGTTGCCAACCGAGGTGAAATTCGTAAGTCATCCTAAGCGGCCGTCCCTTGTCTTGCGGCAGCGCTGACCACCTGCGTGCGCTAGCTATTCGTGTATGTGCGATTCCGACATCCTGTGCGCGCTCGTCCGAGGTTGCGATGACATGCTCACCTATCTCTTCTTGTCCATAGATCTTTAGAACAGTGAGTCATGACCCCCAAAACCACCTCCGGTAGCACAATGATGCACCAGGCCTTTGTACCTTTGATGGCTAACGCTGAGTGCGCAGGCCCACGAACTTTCGCTTCACACCATCGCCGTCTTCAGGTGCGACCCGCCGCGTCTCCCATTACCTAGTTCGAACGCTAATTGTGTAGCTACGAGGACCGTCTTTCGATGCACAGGCAGAGTATGCGCCACTCGCCCCACTGGTCTCTCCCGTGAGAGGCATCCGCTGACGACTGGAACACAGAGGCCGATGAGGCATACGTCATTGGAAAGCGCGGTCAATACACCCCGGTCGGTGCCTATCTCGCGGGCGACGAGATCATCAAGATTGCGGTTGAGCATGGCGCTCAGATGATTCACCCGGGTAGGTTACAACGAGAACAAGAATCAAGACCAAGAGCTTCATACTGACTTTTCCTAGGCTACGGTTTCCTGTCCGAGAACGCCGATTTTGCTCGTAGCGTCGAGAAGGCGGGCCTGATCGTGAGTACCCGGATCCACTGTATGTTTGCCCGGTCCCTGACATGTTTCTTTCTTAGTTCATCGGGCCCTCTCCCGAAGTGATCGACGCCCTTGGCGACAAGGTGTCGGCCAGGAAAATCGCTATTGCTGCCAACGTTCCGGTTGTTCCTGGCACGGATGGTGCGGTTGAGAAGTTCGAGGACGTCAAGACTTTCACCGACCAGTTTGGCTTCCCTATCATCATCAAGGCCGCTTATGGCGGTGGTGGCCGTGGCATGCGCGTCGTGCGTGAAGAAGCGGAGCTTCAGGAGGCCTTTGAGAGAGCCACCTCCGAGGCGAAGAGCGCCTTCGGCAACGGCACCGTCTTCGTCGAGAGATTCCTTGACAAGCCCAAGCACATCGAAGTTCAGCTCCTCGGTGACAACCACGGCAACGTTGTCCACCTGTACGAGCGTGACTGCTCTGTTCAGCGGAGACACCAGAAGGTCGTCGAGATAGCCCCCGCCAAGGACCTCTCCAATGCGGTGCGGGACGGCATGCTGAACGACGCCGTCCGTCTGGCAAAGTCAGTTGGTCTGCGCAACGCCTCCACGGCCGAGTTCCTTGTTCAAGGGAATGACTATTACTTCATCGAAGTCAATCCCCGGATCCAAGTTGAACATACCATTACTGAAGAAGTGACGGGCGGTGAGTTTTTTTCCAGCTCTCTCGGGAGCCAGGGTGCTCCTGATATATCCCTCTGAATGTGATTGAATGTGGCTGACATTGGTGGACAGTGGTATGTCACAAATCTGCGGACCCCTTTTCTCTTTCCGGGCGTCTCGGGAGCAACACTTGCTCACGAACTACTCCCATTACCTTAAAAAAAGAAATGGTTTGACTGACGTTGTTTGATAGGATATTGTCGCCGCGCAAATCCAGATCGCGGCCGGCGCAACTCTGGAGCAGCTTGGCCTGACGCAAGATCGAATCACCACACGGGGATTCGCAATCCAATGCCGGATCACTACAGGCATGTTTTCCTGGCCGCTTTGTTGCTTTACTTTGCTTGCTAACACCTCGAATCTAGAGGACCCGGCCAAAGGCTTCCAGCCTGACACGGGCAAGATCGAGGTCTATCGTTCCGCAGGAGGAAACGGTGTCAGACTCGACGGTGGAAACGGTTTCGCTGGTGCCGTCATTACACGTGAGTGCTTTTCGGGATTGTTTTTCTCTTTCTTTTTTTCCAGTTTTCTTCTCCTTTTCTCTTTTTTTTCTCTTCTCTTTTCTCTTTCTCTCTTTTTTCTTCTTCTTTTCCTCTTTCCTCTTTTCCCCTTTCTTTTCTTCTTCTTTTCCTTCTTTGTTTTTTCCTTTCTATTCTTCTTTCTTTCTATTCTTCACCCTTAGCCCTCGCCCCCAGGATACCCGCGATTTCTCCGCATCGTTGATACCAGTTAATGAATGCTGACCTATTTACCAGCTCACTATGACAGCTTACTTACGAAAATGTCGACCCACGGTGAGTTTGGGTCCCATTGTAATATAAATGACATAGCTGACATCGTTCTTAGGCTCGACGTTCGAGATCGCCCGGCGCAAGGCCCTCCGTGCCCTCATCGAGTTTCGAATTCGCGGTGTGCGCACAAACATCCCATTCTTGGCGACTCTCCTGACCCATCCGACCTTTGTCGAGGCCAAATGCTGGACCCAGTTCATCGACTCAACTCCCGAGCTGTTCGATCTCGTCGGGAGCCAGAACCGTGCTCAGAAGCTGTTGGCGTACCTTGGCGACGTCGCGGTCAACGGAAGTAGCATCAAGGGCCAGGTTGGCGAGCCCAAGTTCAGGGGCGACATCGTCATCCCTGAGCTCCTTGATGACGCTGGACACAAAATCGACACTACACAGCCCTGCACCAAGGGTTGGCGCCAGATCATCCTGGAGGAGGGCCCCAAGGCCTTTGCCAAGGCCGTCCGCAACTACAAGGGCTGTCTGCTCATGGACACCACCTGGCGTGACGCCCACCAGTCTCTGCTCGCTACCCGTGTGCGGACAGTCGATTTGTTGAACATCGCCAAGGAGACCAGCCATGCCCTTCACAACATTTACAGCTTGGAATGCTGGGGTGGCGCCACCTTCGATGTCGCCATGCGCTTCCTCTACGAGGACCCCTGGGACCGCCTCCGCAAGATGCGCAAGGCTATTCCTAATATCCCCTTTCAAATGCTCCTACGCGGCGCAAATGGCGTGGCGTACTCTTCTCTCCCCGACAATGCCATCTACCACTTCGTGGAGCAGGCCAAGAAGAATGGCGTTGATATTTTCCGCGTCTTCGACGCGCTGAACGACATCAACCAGCTTGAGGTCGGCATCAAGGCGGTCCAAAAGGCTGGTGGCGTCTGTGAGGGCACTGTGTGCTACTCGGGAGACATGCTGAACAAAGCCAAGAAGTACAATCTTGAGTACTACCTGAGCCTTGTTGACAAACTGGTTGCCCTCGACATTGATGTCCTGGGAATCAAGGATATGGCTGGTGTCCTCAAGCCCTACGCTGCGACTCTCCTCATTGGCTCTATCCGGAAGAAGTACCCCGACCTGCCCATCCACGTCCACACTCACGACTCGGCGGGTACCGGTGTGGCCTCCATGGTTGCTTGTGCCATGGCCGGGGCCGACGCTGTCGATGCCGCCACCGACAGCCTGTCTGGCATGACCTCTCAGCCAAGTATCAACGCTATCATTGCTTCGCTTGACGGCACTGACAAGGACCCTGGTCTGAACGTTCACCACGTTCGTGCCCTTGACGTCTACTGGTCTCAGCTCCGCCTTCTCTACTCGCCTTTCGAGGCTCATCTTGCTGGTCCTGACCCCGAGGTGTACGAGCACGAGATTCCGGGCGGCCAGCTCACCAACATGATGTTCCAAGCTTCTCAGCTTGGCCTCGGTTCCCAGTGGCTGGAAACCAAGAAGGCTTACGAACATGCCAACGACCTCCTCGGCGACATCGTAAAGGTCACTCCGACCTCCAAGGTTGTTGGCGACTTGGCCCAGTTCATGGTCTCCAACAAGCTCTCGCCCGAGGACGTCAAGGCCCGTGCTGCCGAGCTTGACTTCCCCGGCTCGGTTCTCGAGTTCTTCGAAGGCTTGATGGGCCAGCCGTATGGTGGCTTCCCAGAGCCGCTCCGCACCAACGCCCTGCGCGGCCGCCGCAAGCTGGACCAGCGCCCTGGTCTTTTCCTCGAGCCCGTCGATTTTGTCAAGACCAAGAAGGAGCTCGCCCGCAAGTTTGGCGGCACCGTCACCGAGTGTGACATTGCCAGTCACGTCATGTACCCGAAGGTGTTTGAGGATTACAAGAAGTTTGTCGCCAAGTTTGGCGACCTCTCGGTCCTTCCGACCAAGTACTTCCTCTCCAAGCCCGAGATCGGCGAGGAGTTCCACGTTGAGCTCGAGAAGGGTAAGGTGCTCATTCTTAAGCTCCTCGCCGTCGGCCCGCTGTCCGAGAACACGGGCCAGCGCGAAGTGTTCTACGAGATGAACGGCGAGGTCCGCCAGGTCTCGGTTGACGACAAGATGGCCTCGGTCGAAAACGTCAGCCGGGCCAAGGCCGACCCCACCGACTCCAGCCAAGTCGGAGCCCCCATGGCGGGCGTGCTCGTCGAGCTGCGCGTGCATGATGGAACCGAGGTCAAGAAGGGCGACCCGCTGGCTGTGCTGAGCGCCATGAAGATGGTGGGTTATATCCATATCCCCTTCCACCCAATGAAGCCTGGCGTGATAGAAACGGTTACTGACTGGTGTCAACAGGAAATGGTCATCTCGGCCCCCCACAACGGTGTAGTCTCCCAGCTCCAGGTGCGCGAAGGCGACTCCGTCGACGGCTCCGACCTCGTCTGCCGCATTGTCAAGCCCGACGCGATATGAGCGGCTGCAATGGAATTTGAAAATTCAGAAGCAGCATATAAAGCTCGTCCTTCCCACCCCTCCAGGTAAACGGACGGACATGCAACGGATTATGCTGTCCGTACCGCAAAATGCGCTTTCAGGTATCCACCCGGTAAGGTAGCATGAGGGCGGGCGAGGACGGGCCAGAACAGACGGGTCGGCGTCGCTCGACGTGACACCATTGGGAGCGGACCCCACGCGGGGAGTATACGGGAAACCCCGGGAGAAGTATCTAGGTTAGCTGCGGGAGGTAGCTTCTTAGAGTAGGCAATACATGCTCTCATCTACATGCCCTATTCCCGTGGATACACTGTCGCTTCGTTCGTGATACTCTGATAATACCCCCCAACAAAGACTCTTTTATTAATCGGGCCAAGGCTAGTGTATCGCGAGTCGTGAGTGTGGACGTGGATGGGCAGGTCGGGGTACTTCTTCCGGACAGAGCCAATGAGGAGAGAAGCTTATCTAGTTTAGTATTCATCCCTCTGGAGCAAACAGTCTTCATCTAGAAAGGCCAGGTGTATAGCTACGACATGTCGCTTGAGCTTATCTACTCTGTAGTAAACCTGCTAACTGACTAGCGCTCGGCATAATGAGTGAGATCTCAGTAGGATAAAAGGGAGAGGGACTGTCGAAGGGCGCTGATCGCATCTCGCACCAGGCCTGTCCTATAGCTAGAAGGCCCAGGTTAGCTCTTATTAAGTTTGACAGTTGACGAAGTATTGGGCCAACTTGACACATTTAGGAACATCTCTTGAGCACTGTGGCGTCGACGTGACACATCCGGTACAGACTCACCGAGAGTACGCCATCGGTAGCACATCCCCTAAGGCGAAACTACTTCACACTTCCTTTTTCCTTTTTTCTTTTTCCCTTTTCCTTTTTTCTTTTTCCCCCTCGTCGTCTTTTCGTTTTTCTTCTTTTCTCTTCTCTTATTATTCTTCCTTTTTTTCCCTTTCTCCTTTTTCTCCTTTTTCTTCTCTAGTTCCCCCCCCGCTCCATTCCCCTTTCCATTCACCTTTTTGGTATCGGACGATCAGCTAACACAGCGGTTTGACAGCTTGACATCATAAGCGCAGCAACCACACAATCACCAAGGCGAGAGACGGGAGTAGACGGCAAAAAGTCGAAGAATAAAACGACTGCAAGCAAAGTATCATACAAATGTGGTAATAGCACAGGGAATATCCCTCGCTGCGCCCACGAGCAGCAGCAGCATCCCAAAATATCAGCTCTAGAAACCCCGCCTGCATCTCATCATCACTTCCTTTTTTGCCTCCCAATAAAAAATGTTACGACACCGGACCAAGCTCCACCACTCTCACCGGCTTGTGCGGCTCATCAGGAATCTCATACGGATAAAACCAGCGCTGCTGTCCCGGATCGAAAAGGCAGGGGCACTCGAAAACCACCGGGGCAACCCTCTAGAAGCCGTAACCGGTCGGCTGGGGCGCGAACCCGTTGGTCTGCATGTACGGCGAAGGAGCACCTCCGCCTCCGGCGGGGCCGGCCGTGATCATGAGACGGTTGCCGCCGAGGATGGGTGTGTTGTCATCGACCTTCTCCTGCTCCTTCTCCTTGACCTTGCGAGCCTCGTTGTCCGCCTTGAGTGCAGCCATCTCCTTGGTCTGCTGGCAGAGGAGGTTGATCATGAAGGGCATGGTGAAGTCCTGGAGGCCGTTGCGCCACGACAGCTCCAAGACCACGTCGGGCCGGATCAGGTCGTAGCATGCGTACAGCATGCCCACGTAGCATTCCCGGTTGCCAATGTCGACAAACTAAGGGCTGTGTTAGTTGAGTGGTCAAAATAGGGGCATAGAGACCAAACTTACGTATCTCAAAAGCTCCTCAACGACATCGGACTTGCCAGAAATGGCCGAAGTCTCGATGGCATCCTTCCACAGCTTGTCCTGCTTGGACAAGTTGATCGACTTCTCCCACCGCTTGTTTTTGCGGTAAATGCTGGCGGCGATCTGACGGAAGAACACCAGGTCGTGCTTCTCAAGGCGGGCAGCGAGATCGACGGCATCATAGTTGTCGTAGTTCTCGACAGAGTCGCGCAGCGTCTTGTAGTCTTCCTCCTCGATAAGCAGGTCGTTGATGGCGTCATTGACAGTGCGCTTGTTTTGCGACTGGACGTTGAGCAGGAACGGCTTGATGAGCGGCAAGTTGTCCGACTTCTGGAACATGCGGACCACCCGGTTTACGTCGACCCGGGGAGTCAGGGCTTGCAGAAGATCAGTGAGCAGCGAGGGGTGCTGCTCGAGGTAGAAGTTGATGGCCTTGTAGTACATCTCGAGGTTGGCCACCTTGACTGTGATCTCCTTGAATTGCTGGTGCTCCCACGAGTTCTCGGGCCGCTCCATCACGGCGAGCGCAGCATTGTCAAACTCGTCGTAGTGATAGTAGCAGAAGACCAACTCGGGCCAAAGGTTGGCTTCCTCGCACGCACGGATCATCTTGGGCAGGTTCATCCTGCTCCAGAAGAGCTTGAGGTGCTCCATCAGGCGCTCGGGGTGGTACTTGGACAGCGCAATGCCCAACTCGGTGAACATGCCCATGTGCGCACGCTCGAGACCGAGGCCCTGCTCGAGCAAGTTGATAAGCTCGTCAAAGTAGCCATTGCGCTCGTACTGCTTGACGAGAGCCTGGAGTTGCTCGGCATCGACGATCAGGTTGAGACCGCAGATCTGGGCCAGACGGAACTCCTTCTTGCCAACACACGCCTCGTGAACCTCCCTCCAGACCTTGATGTTGTTGGCCTTGCGCGCACAGTCCACGGCAGCCTGATAATCACCGAGGTGGACCAGGGTGGTCGCGAGCTTGGCCCAGTTGGAGATGCTGGTGTAGAAGATCTTAGCCGCCTCGAAGAGACCCTCCGCGTATGCCTTGTCGCCGGACTCTTCAATGTTGGCGACGTTGGTCGCCCGCAAAAAGTCTTCGAGCTCCGCCAGCTGGTCGAGACGGGCAAAGCAGAAGGCAAGAGCGGTATCAATGGAAGGCTCGCGAAGCGTCTTGCGGGCCATGCGCAGGTACTTGATGAGCTCCTCGTTCTTCCCTGCCGCGACTGCAATCTCAATGACCTCCTCATAATTCTTGGGGTCCTCAGCCTTGATGTACGAGTCGATCGAGTCGCTAACCCGAAGGCCATCCAGCTGAGCCTTGGCCACCTTGCTCCAGACCTCAGGGATGTCGACCTCTTCGGCGTACGCTTGCGCACGATCGATGCTAACGACGTGCTCGACAAGGACATTGACGGCGGCTTCCTTGTTGTCGATCTTCTTGTAGACCTCGAAAGCCTCCTCGTGCAGGCCAACCTCGACACAGACGTTGGCGATCTCATCCGAAGAGAAGTTGTCGAGGCGGTGGATGTAGTCCATGACACGCGCCTTGTCCGCCTTGGCAGCAGTGAACATGAGGAGGTTCTGGAGGTTTTGGTTGTCGCTGAACGGCGACGGCTCCAAGACAATCTTCTCCAGGAGCTCGATAAGCTCCGCGGGGAGATCGGCGTTCAGGAAGCACGACACGGCTTCGGAAACCTTGGAAGGGTCGGTGGACTCCGGGACAGCGGTTGAGATGACTTGGTCAACCACCGAGCGGCGGTGGAGGTTGTTCTCGCTGAGGGCGAACATCCAGAGTTCCCTGTCTCCGCGCTCGAGGAGATACCTCGCCTGAGCCTTGTACATGGCGTTCTCGTTGGTGATGTTGACCAACTCGAGGTCATTCTGGCCCTTGCGATACGCAATATAGGCCAGGTTGGGATCCCGCTTCTCGCAGTACTTGCCAACCGTGAGCGTGTCATACTGGTCGTTCTCCTTCAGGAACTTTTCCGGGTTATTGTTGGAGTCGATGTAGATCTTCGCCAGGGCATTGTAGACGGCCTGTTGTTGGTTTCCGGCAGCCAGGGTCGCCTCGAGGAAGGGGAGGAGCAGCTTGAGGCGGTTGCGCGTCTCGACCTCCTGGACTAGCTCGTCAATGGGGATCGATGCCGGGTTGACGGTGGAGAGAAGGTTCTTGATGATGGTCTCGTCGCAGTCGACATCCAACAAGCCACCAATGACACCAGGTGTCCTGGAAGGGTTGACCTGCTGCACGTAGATCTCGATCGACTTGAACTGCTGGTGTTGGTACAGGTACAGCACCAGATCGTGCACAAAGTTGAAGCGGTCGCAGACAACCATCAAGGGCAGCATTTCGCTGAGCTTGGCTTCCTTGAGGAAGTTCTTCACCTTCTCCGGGTTGTAGACGCTGTTGTCACGGCAGATGCGCTCGACCTCACGGATCTGTCCCATCTTGGTGGCGGCCTCAATGTACTTGAAGATAACCTCGGAGTCTTCGCTGACGTTGACGATGCTGCCAAGGAAGTAGTAGAGGCCTTCGGCAGTCTTGTACTTCTCGAACAGATCAATCAGGCGTTGGGCGCCGAGGAGCTCCGCATACTTGGTGGCGATCTGGACCACGGACTGGAGGTTCTGACGGATGTTGTGCTTCATCATGGCGTCGAGGCAATCAACCGACTGTTCAACCGAGAGGCGGCCAAAGTATTCGATGAGCCAATCGGGGTTGAAGTTGGGCGACCCCGCGATGTTGATGACGACTCGCTTGATGGCCGCAGGGTCCTCGTACAGATCCATAGCCTTCTGCAAGAGACCGGCTTGCTCGCAAAGAGTGGCAATGCGGGCCTTGTCGAAGTGGGAGAACATGTCATTCCCAAGGATCGCATCCGCAACCTGCGGGGCATTGATCAGGTTCATCTCCAAAAGACGGGTTTGGAGGTGGCCTTGCTCGGGCTTGTTGTCCTTGAGGGCATCGAGAAGGAATGCGGTGGCTTGCTGGACCATGCCCTGAGACTGGAAGATATCCACCACGCGCTCGAGGTCAACCAGAGACCCGCCCTCATGGTTGGCCAGGGATGTAGCAAACTCGGCGCCCTTTTCTGGGTTGACGCGGACGATGTGCTGGAGGAGCTGAACAAAATCGGGCTGGTAGCTGGCTTGGGCACAGTATGGGAGAATCTTCTCAAACTGGCCGGTTTCGGCAAAGCCAGCAACGACCTTGTGAGGCACATTGGCCTTCAGGTAGATGGTCAGTGCCATGGCCATGTCGTGAGGGCGAACCATGTCGCCGAGTTGCTCGGAGCACTCGAGCTTGTCTTCGCCGAGCCATTTTTGCAGCAGCTGCTTCCGATTCTGGGCTAGCACGGGTTGGGCGAGCTCAATAGTCTCGTGTTGGTTGAGCGAACCCTTGTCGAGGAGCATGCCAAAATACTGGAGGATGTTCGACATCTGCCCCGGCTGTTGAGGGAGCCGCTTGAATCGCTCTATGGTTTGCGGGGTCCGCAGGAAACCGCGCGGGGAGTTGGCCGCAACCTTGGCCGCTTCTTGGTAGCTGGCGTTGTTGAAGAGCTGGTCGAAGCGCTGTTGGTAGAGATTGTCGGCGCCGGGGAGACCGGCACGCGACGCCAGCTTGAGTGCCAGCTCGGTGCCGTGGCTCTCGAGGACGTACGGGACGATCGTGCTCTCGTCGGCGCTGACGAAGAGAACCTGACCCTTCCGGTTAATGCCGAGAACACCACTCGAGTCCTTGTCGCCACAGGCCGTGAAGATGGTCTCGCCAGAGATGCGGTTCATGAAGATACATGTTGCTGTCTCGAGGTCGTAGAGGTGGATAAAGCCGTACTTGGTAATGAGGTAAATAATGCCGTACTTCTGCGAGACCTGGAGGGCAACGGGGAAATCGTTGGCGGCTTCTGGCGGGAAGAAAACGTCGACTGCCTTCTTGGGGAATACGGGGTTCGTCTCGGGGTGGTCCACTTCGACGATGTGCAGTTTCGCGCCAACGGCGGTCCGGACGGCAAAGGTGAAGAGTTTGGTGTCCTCGGGGGCGCCGTCTAAGCGGATCGTACCGAACGCGGCGGCATGACCCTCGATCGCTTGGCTGATGCCGCGGTCTTTAGAATACAGCTGCATGGCGCCGACGACGCGGCCTTGCTGCTGCGAGATACCGACCACGACCATCCACTTGCCGTCGGCACTCGTCCGGTAGTTGATGATCTGGTTGCTCTGTGCCTTGTTAGAGCCCATCCGCCACACACTGACTGCGAACCGAACATGGCACCTACCTGGAGGTTGGTATTGCGATCAAACGCCTTGACGGGCGCCGGCTGGGCGGGGTCAAAAACATCCCAGTGGTAAATGGCGGTGTCTGTGACCAAGCCGAGCGTCGTCTCGCTGGTCCACTTCCAGAACGCGACATCTTCGCTCATGGTGGTGGACTTGAGCTTCTGCTTCTGCTCCAGATCGAAAATCTGCAGTGTTCGCGACTGAGCCTTCAGCGCGATGACCTGGCGCGACCAGTGCATTATTGCGCTGTCGGCCTTGATGGGTCGGCGGATGACATTGTTGCCATTCTTGAGGTCGACGATGAGGACTTCGGGGGATGACGCCTCGTCTTTCTTGTCTCGGAGGCAGATGAAGGAATCTGATTCTAGCGTCTGTCACGAGAGATCGGAGGTCAGCGAGGGCATGTAAAAAAGACGGATGGCGCGAGCTGGGGATGGATCGTACGCAGCTGTTGAAGGTGATGGCGGTTTGGTTGACGCCCAGGCTGCTGAGCTGGAGCAACTCCTGGAACTTGATGGGCAAGGCCGGCGCCATGATGAACTCGATGCGCTCGGCTGCGCGGGGCTAGCGAAGAGCAGCAGCCAACTTGTCAAAAGTTAGGGTGCGGCGGATGGAAGGTCGGAAGCTTGGAATCGTGACGTTGAAAGGGGGAGAAATTGGTGGAGCTGTGGTCGGGACAACAGGCGAAACCAGGGCGGAGCCAGGAATTGGCGATACCCGCAACCAGAGCCACTCAATTAAGAAGGGGAATCAAGCAAGCAAGGAGAGAGAAGTCGATTCTCAAAGGAGGCGCGGTGCGAGGTGTGGGGTGGAAGGTCGTTGCCTGACGCGCGCAGTTGAGGAAAAATGAGGGCTCTCGGCGTGTGCTTGTTGTGTGGTGGCAGGAGCGCCAGATGCAGGTTGGGATGCGGGTACAGATTACTTTCTGAATGATCTGTTAAGACCCAGCGCAGCTGCAAGAAGTTCATTCCTCTGTGCCAGGCTCGCCAGGCCCGCCAGGCTCGCCAGGGGGCAGCGTCAGCCAGCAGGGATCCTGCATACGGTCTAGTGGAATGTCGGAAGCACACCAATCAAACCCCGCCGAGGGAGGGTCGCTTTTGCTCCCACGCAACGCTGCTTATCGATAAGGTTTTTTTGTCGAGAAATTGGCACATTCGCAGGATAGATTCTGCGGGCGGGTTGCTTGCGACATTGTTGTCCCGCTGCAAACACCAACCTGCGACAAAAGCCGGGAATCTGCTTTACAAACTCGCAAAGATGGGTGTTGGACGTCGCATGAAGAAACAGGGCCCTCCTGCGCCGCTGTCCGAGGAACACTATGCCAACCTCAAGCGGAAAAAGGGCCTCCCTGTTGACGATACCCCGGCCGAGGTCCGCTCGAGCAAGAAGCGTCGCACGTCGTCTACGAAGCTTGAGAAGCCAGCCAAGATCCGCCGCGAGGACACTGCCAAGAATGGTGCCACATCGAAGCCCGCAGGGAAACAAGCCAATGGCACTAAGAAAGCATCTGGCGCATCAGAAAATGGCGTGAAGGCCGGCAAGGCGAAGCCGAAGAAGGGCCCCGCGCCCGCAGTTGACTCGGACGAGGAGATGGACGATGAGTTTGGCGCTTCCCTTCTGGAGGATGCCATTGGTTCCGACCTGGACGAGCCAACGCTTGGTGACGATTTCCTTGGTACCGACGACGAAGACTCGGTCTACGACTCGGACCACGACCATGTCAAAAAGGAGAAATTCGTTTTCTCTGACGACGAGGATGACGACGACGAAGACAGGGAGGAAAAGTTGACGGCCGCCAACATTGAGGGTCTCTCGAGGAAACTGGACCAGAAGATGGCCAAGGAAGCGGAGGAGAACGAGGCGGAGCTGCGCGAGGAAGCTCTGCAGACCAACATTGACGGCGACAAGCCCGATATCCTAGGTGACGAGGACGAAGATGACGAGCTGGCGTCGAAAACACAGGGCCTGCTGGCACCCGACCTCCAGATGCTGAGGACCAGGATAACAGAGGCGATTCGGGTGCTCGAGGACTTTTCGAACCTCGCCGAGGAGGGACGGAGCAGGGCTGAGTACACCAACCAGCTGCTGAAGGACGTCTGTGCCTGTAAGCTTACATCTGCCTTGCCATTGTTCGGTCCAGAGCATTTGTACTAACATCGGGTTGACAGACTACGGGTACAATGAGTTCCTGGCCGAGAAGCTCATGTACGTTTTCTGGCCCCCAATTAGTGCCGCGTTAGGGAGCACCAGGGATACGAGGCTAGTTACTGACATATTACAGGAACCTCTTCCCACCAAGAGAGGCATTCGCATTCTTCGAAGCTAACGAGGTGCGTTTGGTCAATGACAAGGCCCCCCTTTTCGTTCACAGCTAATCAAGCGAATAGAGTCCACGCCCGGTGGTTATTCGCACAAACACTCTTCGGACCCATCGTCGCGATCTTGCGCAGGCCCTTAGTGGGTGGCATCTCTTCCTTGGGTGTCCGTACGAGTTTGTCTAACACGAATTCCTCTCAGTCAACCGTGGCGTCACGTTGGAGCCAGTCGGCAAATGGTCCAAAGTCGGCCTGCAAGTGTTCGAGTCGAGGTATGTCACCGAGCCGTTCCGCCTATTCTCCATTGTGACTCACCAAGTGTAAAGCGTCCCCTTGGGTGCCACTCCCGAATACTTGGCTGGCCATTACATCCTGCAGGCCGCATCCTCGTTCCTCCCCGTAATGGCACTGTGCCCCCAGGAGAACGAGCGTTGTCTCGATGTAAGTTGTGGATCGCGTATGTCTAGTATTGTGGCGCTAACCCGGTTCTCTACAACAGATGGCAGCAGCTCCCGGTGGCAAGACAACGCATATGGCTGCACTGATGAAGAATACCGGCGCCATCTTCGCGAACGATCCCAGCAAGACTCGTGCCAAGGGTCTGATTGGCAATATCCACCGACTGGGTGCCAGGGTAAAGATCTTGGACTTCTTCCCTTGTCTGCATTGCCCCGGCTAACTTGAGACCTAGAACGTAATTGTCTGCAACTACGATGCGCGCGAGTTCCCTCGCGTGATGGGTGGCTTTGACAGAGTGTTGTTGGATGCACCCTGCTCCGGTCAGTAAGAAGGATATCGGCTCTTGGTGCTCATACTGACTCGGCATACAGGCACTGGCGTTATTGCCAAAGACCCCTCGGTCAAGACCAACAGAGATGAGAAGGATTTCCAAGTATTACCGCACACGCAAAAACAGCTGCTCCTGGCCGCCATTGACTCAGTCAACCATGCAAGCAAGACTGGTGGCTACGTCGTCTATTCGACATGTAGTGTGGCAGTCGAAGAGAAGTGAGTCCGACGGCATTCCACACCCTAGGGAACGAGACACTGACTCTTTCTGTAGTGAGCAAGTCGTTGCCTACGCACTTAGCCGTCGGCCCAATGTCAGGCTCGTCGAAGTAAGTTTTCGGCATGGGATGGTTGAGGATCGATATGCTGACTCTTGAACCAGACCGGTCTCCCATTCGGCAAGGAAGGCTTCACCAGCTTCATGGGCAAGGCGTTCCACCCGAGTCTCAAGTTGACACGCAGGTATTACCCGCATCTGTACAACGTCGACGGGTTCTTTGTGGCCAAGTTCCAGAAGGTCGGCCCTACGCCGGGCAATGCGGTTCTGGTCAACGGCAAGAAGGATAAGGATGCCGCCAGCTCCAAGGCGGCCGATCAAAACGCAGGCGAAGTTGTCGACAAGACTCCTATTGCTACGGAGGGAGACGAGGAGGACCAGGACGAGTTTGGCGGGTTCGACGACGATGCTGATGAGGATTACATTGAGCGTGCGAAGCGGAACGCCATGAGGAGACGGGGTCTGGATCCCAAGGCGCTGAAGAAGGGACAGGAGAAGAAGCCGGCCATGGAGGCGGAGACGGAGGCGCCCGAGGAGGAAGTCAAGGAGAAATCGAGTGACAAGGTCAAGGAGAAGACCAAGGGCAAGCCGAAGGAGAAGGCCAATAGCCAGCCGAAGGAGAAGGCCGATAGCAAGCCGAAGGAGAAGACTGAGGACAAGCCGAAAGAGAAGAAGGCGAAGTCCAAGGCCAAGGAGAAGAAGTAGGCGCCGCAAAATAATAGACTGTATTCCTTCCGCCTCTTGTGCCTCCGAATTGACTTGGTCTCGCCGCCACGGGATCATGGGGGGATGGCGACTGCTCAGAAGGGACGCCTCCGCTATGGCCCTGCCAGAGGTATCACAAGGTTTAAAGCCGGAGATATTTCGACCTCTTGCCCCTGCCCCCGCGATATTTCAAGTATCCTCAGGCTACATACCCCAGCCAAGTGGCGTGCGGGTTGAGAGATCACGACTGAGCTGGTGCGAGGGGACGATACAAAGGATCCGATGCTAATAGGCCTTCGCATCACCGAGCGGAGCCAGCTTCGAGCCTTCAGGGACGGACAGCTTGCGACATAGCATGATCTGGGGCACAGTCACGTTCCATGCGACCACGGACAAGAGGAGTTCAACCGCAAAACACTGAGGCCAGGCGACCCGCTGCGAGGCGTCAAGCAACGACGCGAGGCAAGCAGCGAGGCACACACTACTCTAAAATGCAGGAATATGGAATGTACGTCCAATCATTGCGGCCCTTCCTACGGCGAGAAAAGGAAGAACCGCACCCAAGATCGAGCGCCGAAGGAAACCTTCGTCCCTCTCCATTCTGTTCGAAAACCTGCGATTTGGGTCCTGGGCCACAAGCCGACTGCGTAAACAGACGGGGACCTCGTAAATCGCGTTGAAGCTAGTTCCGAGAATGTGGAAATTTTGCGTTGTTCAATGGAGAGGAAAAAGAAAGGAAATGGAAAGGCCGATTTTTTTTGGTGGTTTTGAAGGGGAGGGGAGTGGGGCAGTGTGGCTGCGTTGGGTTGTGTGTGTGGCTTGAAGCGAGTAGGCAGTCAGTCCCTTGCTGTGGCGGGTGATTCCAGCCGGGCGGGCTCGCTCGGCAACTTGATCAAGCTCCGCAAACAGCCGAGCCGCATTGGATTGGTCACACTTGTCGACGTCGATCGATCGGCGCGAAATATTAAGCCTGACGGCCTTCTTTCCTCTTTTTCTTCTTCGTCGCTCTTTTGATCCCTTAAGCTTTAACGGCCCAACATTTGCGGACCCAATACACAGCCCAACATGAACGCAGCGCAAACCCTCCCCCGATTTCTCCTCCCGCGCCTGAGCTGGACCGGTCCGCTCTCGACGGCAACAAGCTTCACGGGAGCTTCCGCGGTTGTCTTTCAGCAGACGAGGAACACAGCCAAGGGCGCAGGATGGCAGACAACACCGAGGAGATGGCTCCATGCGGCAGGACACCGAAACCAAACGGGGGGCTCCAGCGCTCTGCGGGATAATAGCGAAAACAAGCGCCACCAGGCCAGGACTCCCAGGAGCCTGAGCAGCTTCGTCGGCAACCCCGTGCTCCGACGTTCCTTCCACGCCTCAGCAGCGCGCCAACGAGACCATCACTTCGACACGCTCCGCTTCGTGCAGCGCCTGCAAGAAGAGGGGTTTACAGAAGAGCAATCGGTGGCCATGATGAAGGTGCTAAACGACGTCATCGAAGAGAGGTATGGTAGTAGTTAACCAACCCTTTGTGTGTCGTGTCACTAACACTACAAACCCCCAGCATCCAAAACCTCACGCGCACCATGGTGCCCCGCGAAGAAGCCGCCAAGACGACGTACACGCAAAAGGTCGACTTCGCCAAGCTGCGCAGCGAGCTGCTGTCGGCCGACAGCACCGAGTCCAACACGACGCGGGCGGCGCACGAGAAGCTGACCAACGACCTGGCCAAGCTGAGCAGCCGGCTGCGCGACGACATTGGGCGCACGCAGGCGAGCGTGCGGCTGGACCTGAACCTGGAAAAGGGCCGCATCCGCGAGGAGGCCGTGTCGCAGGAGCTCAAGATCAAGGAGACCGAGACCAAGATCGAGCAGGAGGCCGCCGCCCTGCGCCAGCAGCTCGAGCAGGTCAAGTTTCAGACGCTGCAGTGGCTCATGGGCGTGTGTACCGGCTTTGCCGCGCTATTGTTGGGTGCTTGGCGGTTGTTGATGTGAAAGGGCGGTTTTTTTCTGGTTTATTATTATTATTATTATACCAGCAGCTGAGCGAAGCAACAAATCCCAGATAAATTTTCTGAGTTTTGAGGTGTTTATTGCCTGCGGTGTGAACCGAGATCATGGTTGTCACGGATTCCACTTCCCGTTGGACTACTTTCTGGGACAGACAGGGACAGACAGACAGGTACGTCACACATGAGCAATGCAGAAGAGTTTTGTTAGACTCAGATCCAATTGTACATACTTAGATAGCTAACCGGTAAATAGAAGAAAAGACAGCCCATCCCGCAGGTCCTGGTATATTTCCCACCCTGGACCAAAGATATACAAATGCGACTACCCCTTGTTGTAGCGCTAAAATTGCTGGCGTCGCTTCGCTCGTCAGTCGTGCGGCCCTTCGCTACGCTA
>MU857206.1:0-20139 GCA_033296705.1 Chaetomidium leptoderma | reverse complement strand
TTGGTAGTGCAGACCCCTGTTTTATCCCTGTTTTGCACCCGCAACGACGCTAACAGAAGAACCGCCCTCCTTGCTGTAGTCTCATATAGAAGGATCGCAGCGGCAGCAGCCGTTCGTCGGTCGAGCGCAATCAGCATCGTGGGGCCATGGCGGTGCGCCACAATTGGGATGGACCAACTTCTGACCTCCGCGAAAACCGTCAATTATCGTCCAATTCCTACCTTGTATCGGATGTTTTCCAGATGACTCGCAGTCGGTGTCCTCATTGACGAGAACTTTGGAATCAACGAGAACTTTGGAATCAACGAGAAATCCCTGTTTTGTCGCGGCCACTCTTCTTTGAGCTCCGTCCAGCCAACACAAGCACGGGCGCTGCCTAGAACTCCCCTCTGCTGCCTACAACCGTCTTGGTCAGAGTTCAATTTTCCCACCTTCCACAAAACCCTAGGTTACGCAATCTCGGTCTGTTCTCGGCTGCCTGTCTCTCTTCATGAGAGACGCAAGACCGATCAAACGAAAATAGAAGCTTCGGATTGGCTTCCAAAACAAGACTCTAAGTCCAGGCCACTTACTCCCGTGCCGCTTCCCCACAATCTGCCGCCGGCCATTTAGCTCCGGGCCGTCCTCGTTCGGCGCCGTTGGTATGGGGAATCAAAGCCGTTGAGCGGACGGAATATTACCTCGGACGCTTAGAACGCCCTCCTTCAATCTCACGGCTCGTTTCACCTCAGCGGCGTTTGTGCCGTCCGCTAAACTCACCCAAAGACTTGCAAACTATTCCAAACCGCCAATCTCGGTCCCGTCCACGCCGCTGGTATGGCGCCCTCCCACATCATCCGCGTCCCTCGGACCGACGAGGAAGGCTCTTTCGTCCTGGGGGAGGTCACACCGTCGGGATCCAAGCCACTGAACGTCAAGTTCGTCGCGACAGAGGGCGAAGAGCCCTATGTGGTCAAGTGTGAGTCCCTATCTCCATCCGCCCGGCCTGACGGGGTTCCCGATCCGGTAGGACGCACGTTGTTCATGCGCTATATGCACGCGTCTTGGCCGTTCCTAGGAGCTAACTCGTGCGCCCATAGTAAGGCACGACCGCATTGGTGAATTGAGGGCTAGCAGTAGCCCCTGTTCGCCGGAGGAATGGGAGAGCATCCTGAAGGCACTTCTTCTGGGGGGTGAGCCGATTGAGGGTATTGAGGCGGGTGCCGAAGCCAATGTGGGCAAATCGGTGACCATCACTATCAGACGACGGGTCGCTGGGATCAATGTAAGCTCTGTTTATATCCGAGAGAGCAGACTTGCAACTGACTAACTGTGTTTTGTAGCAACGTCTTGGCGCCCTTACGCTGAACCACAAAGCCGATGAAGCCATCCAGCTCTTTGACTGGTGCGCCGGTGCGGCCCTGCAGCGGGAGAAGTTCCAGGAGACGGTAGTTGCCGAAAAGGCCAAAGTCTCAGACCTGGAAGCCCGTGTCGCAGAGCTGAGGAAACAGCTTGATGAGCTCACAGAGTCCAAGAAGGCCAGGGAGGCCGAGATTCTAGAAAAGTTCTGCGGCCTCCTCAACGAAAAGAAGGTCAAGATTCGCGAGCAGCAGCGTCTACTCAGCACTTCCCAGGTTGATCAGTCACGACTTGACGCGGCGCGTGCCTCTCAGGCCATGCGGCCAGAGACCATCGAGGATCGGAAACCTGTCCCGTCCCGGCGCGCAAAGCGCAAGGCGCTCGAGGATACCGCCGGCGGTGGTTCCTCCTCTGACTCAGACGACGGGTTCGAGAAGGTGAACGCCAGCGCCGACAAGATGGACGTCGATCCGAAACCGCCGGCTCAAAAGAGCGAGGAGAGCCCCGAGTCGCAGGACCGTGAAACTAGCGATGACGATGCCACGGCGACCGAGAGTGAAGCCGAGGAAGAGGAAGCCCCTCCCCCGCCGAAGGCTCGCCAACAGCAGCGGAAGCCCGAGCCTAAGGGCCGTGCAGCGGCTAGCCGGGCAGCGAAAAGCAAGGACGTCGCGATACATCCCCCTAAGAGGGCGCTCAGAAAAACGACGCCGAAGGCAGCCACGCCTCCCCCGGCCGAAGGGAGCGAGACAGAATCAGATGACGAGCTATGATCCCGCTGCCGACTCTGGGCATGCATTCATTGGCTACATATTCTGGAGAGACTCCCACGTTAGAATCCTTAGCTAAAGTTTGATAGACCCGCGTGTCTCAGCAACCATTATCCAGGCTCAATAAAATTGCCAAAAAAAGGAGAAAAGAAATAAGGCTCGCATATCCAACACCATCTCAGAGGTGTTTGTGTTTCACCGTCGATCATCCTCAGCAAACTCCTTATTCCAAAACCCCCTAAAATGCTTCTCCTTCCCCCGCTCAGAAATCTCCCCCACCTCCTTCGGCGTCAGCTTAAAAAGCGGCAGCCTCGTCATCCACTCCTTCAACCGCTGCTCATTCGAGCTCGTCGTAACAGCCACAATCCCCTGGTCCAAACACCACCGCAACGCCACCTCCCCGGGCGTAACCCCATACTTTTTCGCCACCCGCTCATACACCTCATCCACGGGACCCGGCGCGGCCTTGGTCACGGCCGTGAGCGGCGAGTACGCCTGCACGGCGATGCCCTTTTCCCGGTGGAACGCCACCAACCCGCCGTCATCGTCATGCTGCAGGTAGGGGTGGAACTCGATCTGGTTGACGACGGGCGGGTGCCGTGGGCCCCCTCCTGGCGTGGCAAGCACGGCCTCGAGGTGCTCGCGCAAAAAGTTGGACACGCCGATGGACCGGGCGCGGCCGGCGTCCTTGAGCGCTTCCATCTCGGTCCATTTCTGCTGGAGGTCGGCCGGCGAGGACGCCCAGAAGGGGCTGTGGATCAGGTACAGGTCGACGTAGTCCAGCCCGAGCTTGGCGAGGGAGCGGGAAAAGGCCGTCTCGATCGACTCGCCTGGCAGGCAGGAGGTTTTGGTGGTGATGAAGAGCTTGGCGCGGGGGACGCCGCAGCGGGCGATGGCGGCGCCTAGCTCGGATTCGTTGCCGTAGACTGGTTGGAAAGGGGGGGTTTAGTTACAGGGTGGGGGGGTTATTGTGGGGGAGGGAGGGAGGGTAGGGGAGGGCATACACTCGGCACCGTCCAGGTGGTAATAGCCGTTTTTGATGGCGGTCAGGGTGTCGTTGATGATCTTTTCGTCGAGCTCGTCTTTGTTGCCGCGCTTAGACCTGGCTGTTCCGAGGCCATAGCCGAGCTTTGGGGGGGTTGGTGTTAACTATTTAGGTGTGGTGGGCTGAGTTGTGGTTTGTGGCCTACCATGGGTATCTCGTTCCCGTCACTCAGCTTGAGAGGCGGGATGTACTCGGACTGCTTGGGGGCAATCCCCGAAGCATTGGGTTCGAATCCGGACGTCTCAGAGTTCATTGTGAGTTGTGGGTGAAGGAGATGGATAAGGAGATGGGAGTTGAGGTTCAACGGAGTGGTCAGTTTATCTGCGGTTCCAGGGACTAATCAGGAACTAAGCTCGGTCACAAAACCTTAGACCCGAATTCCCCAATATTCTGCCCTTTCTGTTTCCGGTATTCGGCTTGTCGTGTCATCCCGGCTCCGCTGCCGTCAGTCGGCAGTTCCCCGCGCCGCTGCGGGGTGTCGGATATGACGCCATTCACCAAAGAAAGCCAGCCCTGAGAGCTACTGAGCTACATTGGAGCAATAAGTCGCCACGGAAAGAAAGGTACGGAGCAGTGTATATGGATCTCAACAGACCGTTTCTCCGATGTATGTAGAGATGGAGGGAGAAGAATGACAGGTGCGCCGAGGCCGAGAGACCCCTGTTAACGCCGATGACGTGCCTTCCGACGGCTTGGAGCGCCACCCGAACATGTCTTTTTGCGACAGCATTGCGCAGATCAGACTGCATCATTAAAAAGCGTCGCATTGATAGTGTAAACAAAATCAACAAAATCAACAAGACTCGGACATAGAGTCTCCAACGGTATTCAAGAATTGCAGCTGTTCGTGTCTTGCTTTTCCCAAACCTTGGCTCCCGCTGCAAGCCGAGCCGGAACGGAATCCGCGTTGCGACGGGACTTTTGAAGTCCAAGACTCTAAACCAGACAACCAGCCTCATGCGATGCGCTTTCAGCCCGTCGCTCGCTGTCTCGCCGTCGCCCAGCAGTTCCGAGGGCCCTGGAGCCGGTCTTTTTCAGCATTCACCAACCCTGCCGCCATGGCCGCCATGGCCGCCGCCAACAACAGCTCCTCGTCGTCCGCGAGTGGTGAAGGAGTAACCCTCGCGGCACTTCCCAAGTCATGGCACTTCACATCCTCACTACCCCCAGACTCACACTTCCCAACCCCGGCCGACAGCCACAAGGCGTCGCGCGAAGATCTCGGCCCGCGCCAGGTGCGCGGCGCGCTCTTCACATGGGTCCGCCCCGAGACCCAGGAGGACCCGGAGCTGCTCGCAGTGTCCCCGGCAGCCATGCGCGACCTGGGTCTGGCCCAGTCCGAAGCCGAGACAGACGAGTTCAGGGAGACAGTGGTCGGCAACAAGATCCACGGCTGGGACTCCGAGACGCTCTCCGGGCCGGGCTACCCCTGGGCCCAATGCTACGGCGGCTTCCAGTTCGGGGACTGGGCAGGCCAGCTGGGCGACGGGCGAGCAATCAGCTTGTTTGAGTCGACAAACCCGCGCACAGGGGTGCGGTACGAAGTTCAGCTCAAGGGCGCCGGCATGACCCCCTACAGCCGCTTCGCCGACGGCAAGGCCGTCCTGCGCAGCAGCATCCGCGAGTTCATCGTCAGCGAGGCCTTGAACGCCCTCGGCATACCCACAACAAGAGCCCTAGCCATCAGCCTGCTGCCGCACAGCAAAGTAAGGCGGAAGCGCATCGAGCCGGGCGCCATCGTGGTCCGTTTCGCCCAGAGCTGGCTGCGCTTCGGCAACTTCGACATCCTCCGCGCCCGTGGCGACCGGGAACTCACGCGGCGCTTAGCAACCTACGTTGCCGAGGACGTCTTTGGCGGCTGGGAAAACCTCCCCGGCCGGCTCGACGACCCGGACGACCCATCCAAAACCCCCACCCCGCAACGCAACATCTCCAAAGACACCATCCAAGGCCCCGCGGGCGCCGAAGAAAACCGCTTCGCGCGCCTGTACCGCGAGATCGTGCGCCGCAACGCCCTGACCGTAGCCAAGTGGCAAGCCTACGGCTTCATGAACGGCGTGCTCAACACCGACAACACGTCCCTGCTAGGCCTCTCGATGGACTACGGCCCGTTCGCCTTCATGGACAACTTCGACCCCCACTACACGCCCAACCACGACGACTTCCTCCTCCGCTACAGCTACCGCAACCAACCCACCATCATCTGGTGGAACCTCGTCCGGCTGGGCGAAGCCCTAGGCGAACTCCTCGGCGCCGCCGCCACAGTCGACACAGCCCCCTTCACCACCACCACCACCGGCCTCACCGACCCCACCGCGGCAGCCCCCGTCATCGCCCGCGCCGAAAAGCTAATCACCCAAGCCGGCGAAGAGTACAAAACGGTCTTCCTCACCGAATACAAACGCCTCATGGCCCTCCGCCTCGGCCTCAACCCGGCCACCGCCCTCCCAACCGACTTTGACACCCTCTTCTCCCCGCTCCTCGACACCCTCGAAGCGCTCGAGCTCGATTTCCACCTCTTCTTCCGCCGCCTGTCGGCGCTCCCGCTATCAGCCATCGCGACGCCCCAAGCCTGTCTCGCGCGCGCCGCTGATTTCTTGTACAGCGGCGGCGACAACGACAACGACAACGACGCCGAGGCGGCCGGCCAGCAGCAGCAGCGCGTGGCAGACTGGCTTGCAGTGTGGCGGGAAAGGGTGGTGCAGGATTGGGGTACACTCGAGGATTGGGGGGCGGCGGGTCCTTCTTCTTCTTCTTCTTCTGGTTCTGGTTCTGGTGCAGTGTCAGACAAGGCGGATGGGGAGAGGATGGCGGCCATGAAAAAGGTCAACCCCAACTTTGTGCCGCGCGGCTGGATCCTAGACGAGCTGATTCGGCGCGTGGAAAAGGGCGGCGAGAGGGGCGTCTTGAAGAGGGCCATGCATATGGCGCTACATCCGTTTGAGGATAACTGGGCCGGGAGAGAGTTTGACGGGGTGGTGTTTGAGGGGGATAAGGAGGAGGAGGTCCGGTGGACGAGCGACGTGCCAAAGACGGAGCGGGCGATGCAGTGTAGCTGTAGCTCGTGATTTCATGATGGCAGATGGTGCAACGGAAAGTAATAATCATCGGTGTGTTAAACGAGTGACTATGAGCGAGAAACTATCTGACTACATGGACAAGGCCGGATAATCCATTGCAGGCCATGCATCTTGGGCGAATGATGACTCCCCTCTCCTCCCGATAGTACAACAAAAAGAACAAGCAAAGCGTTCAGTAGACATCCCATACCATTACCATCCTTGGTCCCACCACTCCCTCCTGGTGATACCTGCCAAAAAGAATAATTCCTCAGAGCTATATAGGGGTTGAAACGGATGTCAGAGCGACCCCGTCTGGAAGGTGGTCTTGGTGACTGTCCCACTAGATCTTGACACGACAGATTCAGCCTCCCTCCGGGACGGGTTCCGCAACCGTTTGATATTGCAAAATCCATAACCATGATGTGTCCAAGGCACTCGAATGGGCAGTAGCCTCCCGAGCGTAGGATGTCGGGTGATTTGGGAAAATTTAGGTGTTGACGAAGATGCTCGTAAAACAGAGTCTCATATGGTTTAGGAGCACTCCCGTTTGGGAAAAACAATCGCGAAATCCGCGGCGGGTGCCAAAGAAAAGAGAACCCCCGACGGCCACAAGGCCATGTGAGAAGGCAAAGTGAATCCCTGTTTCGAAGTGTGCGAGTCGACCAGTCTCGCAGACTTAGCGGTAGCCGCCGGTGTAGCGAGAGCTCGCCATCCGACCTGGCATCGGCCCGACGGCCGGGCCCGGGCGAGTAGCAGCCGCATGGTTGGTGCAGAGCATGCCGACGCGCGAGCCAAACTTGGATCCGCGAAGCGAGACCATGTGCTTGCGGATATGGGCGGCAACAATCTCGCGGTGCTGCGGAGCAGCGTGAGTCAGAATGTACTGGATGAGATAGTTGCCATACTGATCGCTGGCAATGTCAATCAAGGGGATCCGGGGACGGTCGAGGCGGCCCTCGCAGACGCGGTCCAGGTAGCGGCTCAGGAAATCCGGACCGCCAATCTTCAAACACTTCTCCACGACCTTGGAGGCAAACTGATCCATGCTGTATTCGGCAGCATAGCGGATGACATGGTCAATCGCCCGGCTGCGATCGGCGGGAGCGCCGTGCTCGCAGATGTGCTGAATACACCAATTGCCAAATTGACCATGGGCGACAATGTCGATGTTCGCCAGAACCTCCTCAATGCAGGGACGCTGCGAGTCCACTTGTCAGCAACCTCAAACACAACCCGGCAGCAGGGGTGATCATTACCTTGTCCTCTTCCAGGCAGTTCTCAAAGATGTTCTGTACAACCAGACTTCCCGTCTCGCCCAAGGAAACCTCATGCCACATACCACGCAGGGCTTCATTGACGTACTTCATGATCTGCGGCGGGGACTCGGTCCATCGCAGCTCAAACAGCTTCTGCCAGACGTGACAGGCGTAACGGTGCATAACCGTCTCGGGAATCCGCCGCAGTAGCTCGTGCACCATGATCGCCTTGTAGTCCTCAGGGACCGAGTCGAAGGCCTTTTGCACCACGTGGCAACCGAAAGGATCCATCGACAGGTTGAGCGTGTTGCCGCGAATGGATTGGGCAATCTTGATGACTTGCTCGGGAGTGCCATGCTCGAAGCAGCGCTGGACCAGGAAGTTGCCGAAGCGGTTGACCATCAGAGGGTAGGCCTGGGCGACAATGGCCTCGACGATGTCGTACTTTTGCTCAGGAGTCCCAACCTTGAGCTTTTGCTGCAGGAAGATGGAAGCCTGCTGGTCATTGTTGCAGACAATCTTGTCAACGATGTACTTCCAGTCGCAGGTCACGTTGCGGTCAAGCAGACGGCGATAGTTGAGGGGTTCCGTGGTGGGCGACACATAGGTCTGGCCGTCCGAGGTCAAAGTCTAAGGAGCCAAGTCAGCAATTATTCGTACGAAGTGAAGCCGGCTCATCGACTCACGTCGCCCTTCCACGACGAGCCCAGTGACGTGAACTCGGTGGCATGGGGGGAGAGTGCGGTCCCAACCGGTTGCTGCTGGTAAGGGGAGTACATTCCCATTCCCATTCCCATGCCACTATTCATCATGGGTTGCGGGCCAGCGGAATAACCCTGCCCCATCTCGTAGGGCGAGGGGCTCATGCTGAAATTGTTGAAGCTGCCTCCAAAGTTGTTGGACGATCCGTACCGATTGTTGTCGTACCGGTGTCCGCGGCGTGCAATCGGTCTCATCATATCCTGGTCAGAGACCATCCGGTCTTGCCGATACGAATCCATGCCCAGTGGTGTCAATGCGGGATCATAGTTGGCGACGCGGTTGTTGGGCCACGGCATCGGCTGAGTTCCGTCCATCATCCCTTGGCCCTGAGGAAACGGACTGCCAAACGCGGGCTTGCTGTTGTTCCAGATGCCCCGGGAACGGTTCAAGCCTGCGGCCGGTAGAGAATCGCCAATGTCCGACGGAGCGTCGTCGTGGGTTATCCAGCTAAGTTCGCGAGAAAACGGCTGCATCTTGCCGGGCGCGTTGAATGCCATGTTACCGACACTGATCCGGGAAGTAGCCGGAGAGGCTGGGGGAGCCATGGCCGAGGCATAGTCGTGCTCGGGGACGAGGGCTGGGGAAGCACATCCGCTCTCCGGGTTGACAATACGAGTCTGTGAAAGCTCCTGATCCAGGCGCGATATTCTGTTTTGAGCCTGAGCGAGCTCGAGCTTGAGCCGCAAAACCTCCTCGGTGTTCACCTGACCCTCACCGGGCGTGGCGCTCGCAGATCTGGTTGTCGGCGCTGTCGGCGCTGTCGGCGCAGAAAAGCCCTCGATACCCGGAGTGAGCGGCAGAGAGCTGCACGAGGATTGATTGTCAAAACCCCGAGTGTACAGGTTCTCGTCGTCCGCAGCCTTCTGCATCTCCTTCAGCGCGTCCTGCCGCTGCTGCAGAATAGAGTGCTGCTCGGAGAGCTTCGCGTAGAGCCTGTCCATCGGGGACGAGTCGGTGGGAGACGGGGACTCGTGCTTGATCTTTAACTTACGTCACGATTAGTCCAATCACTGCGTTTTCTGGGATGGGCATCACCCACGTTGGAAAAGTTCTGGCTCGCCAGCTTGGAGGTTGTCAGAGGGCTCACAGTTGACTTGCAGGAGAGGGCTGCAGTGGTTTCCTGAAGCATGCGGGTTAGGTCAGGTGTCTTGAGATGATCTTGCGCGGAGATTATAATATAAGAAGAATCGCGGCAGTGGCAGAACAAAGCCGATAAGAATTTTGAAAAGTATTGGAAACACCCACAACAAAAAAGCACGAGGGAGATGTCGAGCAAGGCTGCATGCAACAACCAGGAAGCCGGGTGTGTGTGCACTCATGCACGACGGGCTTCCCGCCACGCTGAAACCCGCCACGCTGAAAAAGAAGATGACGACATGAAACTTACCTTGGAATCGTAGGCCACAAACTCCTCCGAGTTGTTCGAGTTCTCATCCAGCGAGGAGCTCTTGGAGGCGGCCGCGTAGAACTCGTCGGGCGAGCCTGCCAGCGCAGCACCCGGGCCGAGAACGGCTGTGGCAGCAGACATGGTGTCGCCTCCAGAGTGCTTGCGGCGGCTGGGTTCGAACGTGTGACTACGTGCTTTGATGGCTGACCTGACAAAGTGAGAAGATGTTCGAGATGTTCAAAAGAAGTTGATTGGGTTTAGAGTGAGTGGTATAAGATTGAAGTTTTTGGGAGATGGTGGAAGAGCACAAAGTAGCGTTCTGCACGCGGCATTTGCAGGAAAATGAAAGGAGGGGGTGGGATGGAGAGGAAGGAGCCCTCGTAGGTTCGGTGCCAGAGGTGGGACCGAGAGCAGCCTGGGAGTGAGCACGAGGGCCTTCCAGTTTGGGGTCTACTCGCCTCCGGTGGAAACACGGAATGATAAGAGGCAGTCGAGATCTGCCTACCTACCTAGGCAGCGTCTCGGGTGTCAGCCGAAGGCGTTTATTTCTGATTGAGGAATGGGATTTTGGTGTTCAGTTGGTGGAAACGGAAGTGTTGAACGAGTCGAAGGGAAAGGGTCACCAATGGAATGGCAATGCAACTTGAAATGAGTGGCAGATCAAGTGCGGACGACGTTGGATTTCAGGCATTTGGTCGTTGCCTTCAGCGAGTGGCAGTATTTGGCAAGCGCTCGAGTGACCGCACCAAGCATGAGACCGGTCCAAGTTGCCCGATTTGGCCATGGGACGGAGGCCGTAAAGGACTCGGGAAGGTACCTACCGTACCTACCTACCGGCCGGACGGGGTGTTAGTCGGCACTGCCGTGGGCCAGAACCGGCTGAAGGTGGGGCCGAAGCGAAGTCGAAAATCAGGCCGATGACCTGGGCAGTGTTCAGGCAGCCTCGGCAGCATGCTGTGTCCCATTTGGGATTCTCTCCAGGACCGATGGCTTATAGGCAGGAGTCAGCTAAGATACTAAGGCCTCCTTTCAAAAGTCGTTGACGAAGCAGGGAGATCCAAACAGACTATTCCCGTCCCTGCCGCATGCTCTCAGTCCTGAGTGTTTTCTGCCACAACCTTGTGTATATGCGAGTAGTGGTGTTCAATCAATGCTTTGTTAGTGGAATGAAAGAGGATTTTGAGCCGTCCATGGGTGGTTAATGTCCAATTGCAAACCAATTTAGTCCCGTAGGGGATTCACTCTCCGTTGTGACTTGTGAGTCAAAGGATTCGGGGACAGGTCAAGTCAAGACCCATCCTTCGAAGCATCCAGCGAAGTGCTAGGGAGACCGCCTGAAAAGTGTCGGAGTAACATTTGGATCGGCTGGCGACAAGGACATCTCCAACAAGCGAGGCACTGGCCGAGTCAGGCTCGAGGTGGTCACAAGTGGACCCATGTCGAGATCATGTCGGGTATATTGTTGTCCTCCTCTATACAGTATTGGTACATTTCGAATCGCATGCATGGTTCGTTCGCCCGGATGCTTATCTCTTCTTGCTGGTGTCTACAGACAGTTAGCATAGCTCAAGAGCGGGTGGAGATATACAAGGCGCAAAACATACCCTTCTCCCTCTTCTTCTTTGGTGCTCCCTTCCCACGAGATTTCAGACTGTGATATGTTAGACAGGCACGAGCCCATGTCATCGAAGGGAGTGACGCACCCTGCAATATGCTCGAGCCGGTCGATCTCGTCCTCGTTCTCAACCTCCAACTCTAGTGGCTGGAACTCTTTCTGGAAGTCGCGGAAGGTCATGACCTTGCGCGGGTAGTACGAGGCAAGCGCGGGGCCCTTGAGCTTCTGTCGCAGAATCTTGTTGCCGGTCCGGACGCCCTCGGGGTTAAACGTGGTCGAGAAGAGCTCGCATCGAGCCTGGCAGAGTCAGCATTGTCGGTTGGTATGGTGTGGGGGGGTAGCATACCCTCATCAGGTCGAGCAGCCGCGCGCGAGGAACCGACATCTTGTTGCTACATGAAATGCGTAGACCGGTTCGGGTGGGACTCGAAGAGACCGCGTTCGCTTGACGTTGAGAAGATCTTGGGTGGTTTTCCAAACCTCCAATCAGTGTTGCTCCTGAAGTGGAGCAGCTGAGGACCCCTGCAGCTCGATGCTGATGGTGGGGGTCCGAGTCGCGGCTCCAACCGACCTCAACTTCAAAACTTGAAGACAGGGGAAAAAAGACTCCCCACGACAAAAACGGCATAAATTAATGCTTACTAGCTCTAGTTGTTGTCAAAAACCACCTGACCATATTTGAGAGCTAATACCACCCACCACACAATCTACCGCTACACTGTGGTTGACTGTACAGAATACCTGCCAGGAACCACAACCAAGTGCCAAGAGAGTGGAGCAGCAACTTAAATCTGCAGGAGGAAAGTTCTCATTCTCATTCTCATCAACAAATCTCATTCACCAATCACATCACCACCCAAAAATGCCAAAACGTACTCACAGCGAGTCAGCGGCACTGCCGGCAACACCGCCCACCACCGAACCAGCGCCTAAGCGCCCCAAGTCCGACACGGTCGTCGGCCCCTCCCCCCAGATCCCGTCCTGGACCATCTTCACAAAATGGACTTCCTCAACCATCAGCAAGACCTACCCGCCCTTACCGCCCGTGCTCAACCCGGCCCTCGAGACGGCCGCGCTCACGCACTCGGGCATGCGCAAGAACCTGTCGGACCCAAGCTATGAGCAACTGGAGTGGATAGGCGACGTGTACCTGGAGCTCATGGCGTCGGAGCTCATCTCCCAGACCTTCCCGACGCTGGACCCGGGCCGGTCGTCGCACTACCGCGAGATGCTGGTGCGCAACTCGACGCTGGGGCAGTTCTCGGTGCACTACGGGCTGGACAAGCGGGCGAATTTCCCGGCCGAGTTTGGGCTCGGGGGCCGGCCGAACGGGACCAAGGCGAGCGAGAAGCAGCGGACCAAGGCGCTGGGGGATATCTTTGAGGCCTACGTCGGCGCGATTGTGAGGTCGGACCCGGAGAACGGAATGCGGAGAGCGGCCGAGTGGTTGAAGGCGCTGTGGGGCCCCGTGCTGGAGCGGCAGGTCCGCGAGGAGGAGAGCGGGACGAGAGTCAAGGACCGGGATCTCAACCCCAAGACGCAGCTGGAGCAGATGATTGGGGGGTCGGGGGTCAAGATCGAGTATCGGGACCTACCGTCGGGCGGGAAAAAGGACAGGGACACGAACCAGGAGCTGTTCTTTGTGGGGTGTTTCCTGAATGGCTGGGGCGAAACTGGCCTGCAGCTGGGTTATGGCAACGCGCTGGGGAAAAAGGAGGCGGGGCAAAAGGCTGCGGTGAAGGCGATGGAGAACAAGAAGCTGATAAAGAAGTTTGCGGATAAAAAGAAGGCTCTCCTAGCCGCGAGGGCGGCTCAGGCAGACAAGGGGAGTTAGGTCAAGTATGTACATACATCAATTGACAGTGGAACACCCAGCCTGCCTCCCGAGCCTGCCTAGGCCGGGTCATGGTGTTCTCTTGCGCCAAGCACACCCTGAAGACCCACATGATTCCAACTGCATGATATCCAACTGGCCAGAGCCGTGCCAACTCGGAGCTCGTTTTTCGAGTCGTTTAATCATCTCCGGGACAAGCGGTTGCTGCATCATGGCTTGGATCTTGTGGGATGACGTGCCTCGGCCGAGTCGGCGGTGCCTCTGTAAGTCTTGAACTCGCGGGAGGAGTGCCTCGGAAGGGAGACCAACAGTTTCGCGATTCGGAGCTCACCGTGCATCATCTAATCTCCGTTAACTAGCAGTTAATGTGCATTGTGCAGCCGTTCTAAGATTGTGGAGCACACTATTCAGTAGCATTGCAACTTCGGGATTGGGGAAGAACGCAAACAGTCGTCGGCAACTCAGCAAGTCGCCTCATTGCCGTGGGCTGTATCACAAAAGCCCGTGTTGATTCAATCTCGTCAATCTGTCAATAAATGGGCTCCAGCGGGTTGAAGGCCGTCATCCGGCCCTGTTAACCGTGTGGTTCGATTCGAGGTCCGCGAATTGTTCCGATCGGCAATTTTCACGTGTCGAAGCAAAAGCAGGCACTCTCGCCGTGATTAAAGCGGGACTTCGCCCCTGCGTCCCAGGCTCGTCCGCGTTCCAGGGGCTGAAGATTGGGGAAGTGGACCCCGATCTTGTCGCGCGTGCCGAGGCAAAAGCCGTTTTGGCCGGCAGCGGGTTCGCTCAGGCTGTGGGGTGCCTGGGCCTGCCAGAGTTATACATCATATCACCTGCAAGACATGACGCGACGATCCGTCTCTTGGTCGAAATGAACAAATAATAAATTAACTACTGTTTGGCAGTGACCAGTTCCTCGTTCTCTAGAAGTCTGACGCCAGCAAGGCGTGTTTATCTGTCCCAAAGCACTTCAACAACAGCAACGCCACATCCACATACCTCAGCTTCTAGCGCTGCCCCTCTGAATGCGTCAATCGTACGAGCACGAAGCACGAAGCACGAACCGAGCTTGCCGAACCGACTGTTATCCGTCCCATCCTCCAAAGTCACCCGTCTTCAAACGCGCAGCTACTCAGACGGGACAAAAGCTTAAGGCACAATGTCGGATTCAATTGGTAAGCGTCTGCTTTCCGACGATGCGTGTTCCCGCAGATCAATCACACTAACCGCAGCACCCTTTTCGCCGCATCAACAGACCGAGTCTTCGTCCATGCCCTCAACACAGTCAAAAAGATCCCCAAGACGGGGGCCGCCCGCCCGCCGCCGACCGACCGCATGCGCCTCTATGGCCTCTACAAACAGGCCATGGAAGGGGACGTCGACGGCGTGATGGAGCGGCCCACGGCCACATCGGCAGCCGGCGCAGGCGAGGACGTTGTGCGCGAGCAGGACAAGTGGGACGCGTGGAACTCGCAAAAAGGCCTGAGCCGGACCGATGCGAAGCGCCGCTACGTTGAGGCGCTCGTCGAGACCATGCACAAGTACGCCAGCACGCCCAATGCGCTGGAGCTAGTCGCCGAACTTGAATTCGTCTGGAACCAGGTAAAAAGCAACAGCCCTAGTGCGACGGGCTCTTCGTCGGAACAGAGCGGTGCGGGGACAGGGGAACAACGGAGTGGCAGTGGCCGCGGCATCATTGCGAGTCCCGTAGTTCGCCGCTTTCAGTCCGCCGTGAGTGGTAGCGAAGGGCCGATGAAGGTGCTCAGTCCGATGAGCGAGGAGGATGAGTCGGAGCGGCGCCTAGCCGAGTTGGCGGACCAAACCGAGGACGATCCGGGCGAGTACGTGAGGCGCAACGACAAGCGGTCAAAAAGGATGGAACGCGCCCTCGTCAGGCTTTCGGCCGAGATTGCGGCTCTGCGGGAGCAAATCGCCACAGGCCGCGAGTGGAAATCCCGCAAGGAGCGAGGTGTGTTCGCGTGGGTCAGGTGGTTCTTCTGGACAGTCACAAAACACACCACGGCCAACGTCATTATCCTGCTCCTATTACTCCTCTGGATGCGCAAGAGGAAAGATAGGCGGTTGGAGGACCACGTGCGAGCAGTTCTGAGGCTTGCGCGGGAGTATATCAGGAAGATCCTACCTGCTCGGTGAGATTTCTGACATGCACGGCGTTGACTCACTGCCTTTGACCAGGCCTGAGCCCAGCCAGCATCCGGATATCCTCACCCGCAAGCTATTTCGCCGAAAGCCCACGAAGGCGAACACTTACGAATTGCTCGGCCAACCCCAGACCTCATCGGAGGCGGCTCACAACGCCAAACATGGACGGACACACACAATACCCGAGACCGAGAAGCCGTGGCGTTATTCCAGAAAGCATCAGGATCCGACAAGTTGGAGACCTGACAGCCTCACACTTCACCGTCACAGTCCGCGATGAAGTTTGACACTGGGCCATGGGCATCTAACGGCCATCTCTTCCCATTGACGGATGCGGGACGCATCACACCATGCAGGAAGGGACGGTTTATCCACCCAAAGCTCTGCCGACACATGCTGCCAGTAGTTGCTACCGCAGCTGGCAACAACCACGTTCCTCCGCCCACTGACCCCGGGCATACGACCCGCATCACCGAGACCTTGGAGACAGGTGTAGGACATAGGTCTCTTGACATGCCAAAGCACCAGGCTGTCCCGTGAAGGGCGCTTCACCATACTCTCTACCTTGGGTCGGGGACTAATGGGCGAAGGAGGATGCCGGGAACAGGAGTGATGAAGGCGGGCGGTAACGCAGGGGAAATCACCCACCCGCGTTGATGACACAGGAGGGAGTTCCAAACCCCAGGGCTCTGCATTCCCGCGCTGTTTGTCTCTTGAGCTTGGCTCATGGTCGGCCGTGTGTATGACAAATGTCGACCTCGTCACATTACAGGCCCCGGGCCACGGCTCGAGGGCGAATTCCCTTTGTCAGATGATGCCATGTAACGACTAGAAATATCTAATAGATAAAACGCGATTCCAAAACTACGCCAATTACTTTTGAGCAAGTATCAGAGAAAGATGCTATAAATCGATGTAGCTGTTTACGTGGCTGGTGTGCCCCTGAGTTTCCACATTCAACGTCTCGCCATGGAGTAAGTTTTCCCTCTCATTCTCCCCGCACCCCTTTCCTCTCGCACTAAAACCAAGCAACAGTCAGAAGCGGGGCATCAAACCAACATCCCCCCAGTCATCCTAAGTAGTTCCTCCGTCTTAACCCAACTGCCGCCCCTCAACTACCTACCTACCTCACCCCACCCGCACTTCTTCTATTCCAAAGCGAAGTGGTTCGTTCTATTCCACTCAAACAAGGCAAGAATCATGAGCATCATCCACGTAGTCCTCTTCCAGTTCAAGGCCGATGCCAAGCAAGAAGACGTGAAAGCGGTGCGTAACTACTAAAAATCCTAACTGACAAACAACTTTGTAACTAAACTGTATGTACGTGCCATGCCACCCCACAGGTCTGCGACCGTTTCCTCTCCCTAAAAACCAATTGCGTCCACCCAACGACCAAGACTCCCTACATCCTGTCCTTGAAGGGCGGGAAGGACAACTCACCGGAAGGACTGCAGGTATGTTACAACCACAACCACCTAGGTATCCTCTTTTTGAGTTTTTGGGTCCATTGGCTGAGTGACAACTCCAACAACAACAGAACGGCATGACACATGGGTTTGTCGTTGAGTTTGCGTCGGCCGAGGACAGGGATTATTATGTGACAACAGATCCAGCTCATCAGGATTTCAAAAGGGGCCTTGGGGTTGTGCTTGAGAAGCCTGTTGTTGTTGACTTTGTTGATGGTGTCTACTAAGAAGAGGTTCGGCGAGAGTGTCGTCTTCGTCTTGTAGATATATCTGATATTGTCTATTGTTTTCTCTTTACTTCTCGGCTGTAATTCCACCTCGGCTCCTACCAGAGCATCCAGGGTACCAACCGCATGTATCCTTCATCGGTCTCCTCGTCCGGCCATTCCCGTTCCCCGATGGCGCTACGCACTCTCCATGCTCTCTCCCTCACCCCAATCACATCTGGACTGTCTCTGCGAGCACCTTGCTTGACCATCCGATTAGCCCAAAACCAGAAACTCCGTGCCTCGTGGGCTCTCATCTCTGGCGTCTGGCCGCATTGTTTCACCAGTGTGTCCACCAGTCCTTCAATGCCCTTGCCCCCTCTCGCTTGAGTCAGGTAAAAGTATGAATCTGCGAGTCTGGGCCCTTTGTCTTCACCATAGACAATCCTCCGCATGGCGAGGGCACGCTCAATGGCGTTAGCCGCATCCTTCGCATTGCCCTGAAGCAAGAAGATACGCCCGAGCAACATGATATCCCCACTATGTTGTGGGTTGTTGGACGCCCGCATGTCTTTGTAAGTCATGCCCTGCAGTCTCCAGCACTCGAAGAGGGCGGCCAAGGCACCGCCCGCGAAACCGGCGCGGAGGCACGTCATGGCGCGGACGGTAAGCGTACGAGACATCTTGCTTGGGTCATGGTCCTTGTGGATCCCTGTCGCCCTTTCGATGTACGCAAAGGCCTGGTCCACGTCGTCTAGTTCTGTGTAGGCGTAAGCGATATAGTCGCACATATCGGCGACTGCCGGTGAGTCTGGACCATCGAGGCTCTCGCGTAGGGCCAGCGCCTGCTCATACTCAGCCAGTGCAGCACGTGGCCGTGCGAGGTCGAGGAATATATTGCCCAAGAGTCTTCTTGCTTGCGCAGCAACCGCGATTGGAAGGCTCTGGTTGGCTGCAAGACCACGCTCGACGTACAGCTTTGCTCTTGAGGGCTCCTCCTTCTCCCAGAGATAACTATCCGTATTGCCGTTTGTCAGCTGTCTTCTCCCATAGATAAAAATTGAACATGCCGCTAGGTGTGAATATGACTTGTCCCCGCGCCGATGAGAAAACTCACGTTCCAGCTCCCAAGAGCAGGTCAGTCCAGAGATCCAGGTTTGCAGGCTTGAATCTGTGCTTCTCCATCATCCCCACTAACCAAGCAATATGTGGCAAAGCCACGCTGCATGCTTCCCACGAGGCCCACCCGTGGCCCTGATGTGCACCGCCCTCTTTCCAACTGCTTGGGAAACTAGAAGAAACCACTTGCACCGCGAGGTCGAAATTCGCGATAGTATCGGATTCCGAAAGCCTGGAGAACGTCACGAACTGTACGAGACCACGCATCGACAAGGCCCTCGAAGCCGGGAGCCTCGTTATCAACGAGGTTTGTACCAACTCGGCGACAGTTTCGCGAAACCTGCAAAGAATCCCTATGAGCCTTTAAATCAAGATTCATTTGTTGTCACTTGAGGTACTTACGTGAAGCTGTCCCATACAAATTGGAGCCGAGCGTCCCGAATCTCGACGTGCTCGTTTGTGATAAATCGCTCCGGTATCGATTCCGGGGCGAAGAAAACGAGCAGACTGAGTAGCGCGGTTGCTTCAGGGGACAGTCCCCGAAGAGAATTCTCACACGCTATGAAACCCGTCTGGCCATACTCAGCTGGCAGCCTTGACTTGGTGTATACTTTTTGTGCCGACCCATTCAACGCTTCTAGAGCGCTTCCGTAAGACAAGCCCCCGTCGCGCATGAAATTGCTGATTTGGACTATTGCCAACGGAAACCCGCCCGTAAGTTCACAAATCGCGTCTGCCGCTGCCATCTCTTGGGTGTCCGCAAAATCCAGCCCCGAAAGAGATTGTAGGATTTCTCTCCTGGTGTTAGTTGGGAAAGAACTGAGCGCGAGTACGGTGGTTGCTCGCTTAGAAGCTGTCGATGGATTTCTGCTCGTTACAATGATGGAGCCTTGACCGGTCGCAGGCCAAATGTCGTTCAACAGGTCGTCCCGTTCGACGTTGTCGAATACCAAGAGGAAGGGCTTGTTGGTCGTGTTGAGCCAGTCCCGCACCCTGTTGAGGTTTCCCCAGTCGTCTCTGTCGTTGTCCAGGCCCCCGTCCACCAATCCGAGCTTTCTTGCGAGGCTGGACAAAGCGTGGACAAGCTTGGTCTCGGTATCGGCGGGGATCCAGGCCACGACCTGGTAAACATCTAGGGAAGTGTCGGCGTACTGAAGAGCCAGCTGCGATTTTCCGACACCGCCGCGTCCATAGATGCCGATGGCACGAAGCCGACTCGGAGCTTTCGGTTCGGGGTGAAGTGCCTCCGTTAAGGCCCGCAGTTCGTCGTCTCTCCCAAAGAACGGCAGGTTCAACTCATCGGGGAGAAGAATGCACTGGCCAGTCATGTCTCTCTTCTTTTCGCCTTCTTCTTTCCCTTTCCCTTTTGTTTTGGAGGAAGTGGAAAAAGATGCCTTGGGGGTTTCGACTTGATATATTTGGTTCGAGGAAGTAGACGGCCGTAAAGATGCCTTGGGGGTTTCGACTTGATGTATTCGGTTTGAGAGAGTACCGAAGACGACTGTGTTGGGTGAAAAGTGCGAGGAGGTTGGAGGTGCTCGACGGAAACGAGAGCTTCCCAACATTGCTGAGGCACCGCCCCAATAGGCAAGAACAAATGAGCGAGGATGGGAGCCTGCCAGCGTTTTGCCTTTTGTGCAGAGGCTTCCAGGTTCTTTTCTGGGAGACATTTTAACAGGTAGGAGCCGTCTTGATTGCCTGGGCAACTGCATGGAACCAGCCGACCCATGGGAACTTGAGAACCCTCTTTCGGATGACGGGAGTTAACGTAAAAAACATCCATGATGCCATCGCTCCGCCGGGGAGCAACTGTGTAGTGCAAACACCAGGTGGTCAAACTAGGCGTGCATGCAAATATCAGGATCTTGTCCATCACCTCAACCTCTATGACTACAAGCCATCAGGAACATTTCGGCCAGTAGATGTGGCGTCAGTCAATGGAGAATCTAGGAAGATACTACATACCTAGTCACTTGGTTTTCTCTCTTCCGTGTGCAACTTGAAGTCTCGGGTGATTTTTTTTGAGATAGAAGCTCATGTTCAGTTGGTCTGCAAGGTTTCATACGGAAGACGAGAGGGCAGTTTGGAACATAACCACTCGAGTGCCCGAGCACTT
>MU857205.1:0-20334 GCA_033296705.1 Chaetomidium leptoderma | reverse complement strand
TCTGGAAAAGTGCGCCACTCGATGGGGTGCGCCACTCGATGGTGGACCACGTTACTACATTGGAAAAATACCTGGTTCCAAACTGAACTCAAGCAATCTGCGAAACCTTTTCCGTGTTCTGATCAGCCACCGCGAGTCGTGAGCTGGGCTGCAGAGTGCGCCTTTCACTGCTGGAATATGCTGGATGTTGGCAGCTTCTTGATATCGCTGTGGGCTGGGTCTGTTGCTTTCCTAGATGGCATCTCTCCTCAGTGGTTTCTCCTCAGTGGTTCGGGTATATCATGTTGGGCCCAACATGCCAATGCTCTCCCTCCTCCTCCAGGGCCCCGCTGTTGGTGACTATTCCCTGCTGGCTGGAGTGGACCCGGTCCACTGGTTCAAACTTTGGGGTAATTAGTTGCTTGATAACCTCGTTTTCCGTCCTTTTTCGAGTCTGACGCCCGGCATCAATCACCAAGGATTGGCCCCCAAGGGTAAGATCCCCCGCGTTGCCAACTCCAACTGCCGATCCATGGAACCCCGACCCACTGTTGGCCGCTGATCTCGTTATGCCATGGCAAGATACACCAAGAGATACAGGAGTTAAGCGCTGCGGGGAAGGCCTGAAAAGGAAGGTCGGTAAACACCAAAGCTTATACCCCAGTCTCCAACCGAGACTGATTGGTGGAATCTCTCCTAACAAAATCCTGGACATATAACCCGAGCTCGTGCGTGTGCAGGGTAACGTTGTCGCCATGGTCAATTCACCTATCCAACCCTGAGGTTGCACAACAGGCCGACGCCGGCGTGTTCGAGAGGAACCGAGGAAGCACCGTTGCGGGCGGGGGGCGGTGAGATCGACGAGGTCGAGCATGGTGTCGATGCTGCGCTTGATCTACATATGCAGGCACCAGCCGCGTTTCTTCTCCCTCTCTTCTTCTTGGGAAGTTCCAGATCATCGTGAAGGTGAATTTGACCCACAAAATGTCGAGGGAATTCTGGAGAAGACGCTCTCTGCGGGTGCGTGACGACCAGCGGACCAAGGCGGCCGAGTTGACACTGCGCGACTCGCTGTATCCCATTTGCCTCGTCACCATCCTGTTCTTCCTCTGGGGTTTCAGCTATGGCCTGCTGGACACCCTCAACAAACACTTCCAGACCACGCTGGATCTGAACAAGGCGCGGTCATCCGGGCTGCAGGTAGCCTACTTTGGGTAAGTCTCCTCCCAATATCCATTAGAAAACCATGCTGACGACTGACTTTTCCAGGGCATATCCCCTCGCCTCCCTCGGACACGCGGCATGGATCCTGCGGCATTTTGGCTACCGCGCCGTGTTCATCTGGGGTCTGTTTTTGTACGGCCTCGGGGCGCTGCTCGCCATCCCAGCCATTATGCACCATTCGTTTGCCGGCTTCTGCGTCTGCATTTTCATCATTGGCAACGGCCTGGGCTCACTCGAGACAGCAGCCAACCCGTACATTACCGGTTAGTTTCCCCCCCTCTCCACCAATTCTATTAGTAGTAGACATTAATCATGGACAATCTTTCAAAATCAGTCTGCGGCCCCCCGAAATTCTCCGAAATCCGCATCAACTTGGCCCAAGCCTTCAACGGCATCGGCACCGTCGTGGCGCCGGTCCTCGGCTCCTACGTCTTTTTTGTCTTTGACGACGAAACCGCACTCCGCAACGTGCAATGGGTCTACCTCGCCATCGCCTGTTTTGTGTTTTTGCTCGCGGGCGTCTTCTACCTCTCCGTCATCCCCGAGATCACCGACGCCGACATGGCCTATCAAGCGGCCGAGACGCACGCCGACGCGGCCGACCGGCCGTTCCGCAAGCAATACCGGCTCTTCCACGCCGCCTTTGCCCAGTTCTGCTACACGGGCGCCCAGGTGGCCATCGCGAGCTATTTTATCAACTACGCCAACGAGACGAGGCCCGACACGGACCCGGCGCTGGCGTCCAAGTTCCTGGCCGGGTCCCAGGCCGGCTTCGCCATCGGCCGGTTTGGCGGCGCCGCGCTGATGCACTTTGTCAAGCCGCGCATCGTGTTTGGCGTCTTCATGACCATGTGCATCGTGTTTGGCGCGCCGGCCATCACGCAGCGCGGCGACGCGGGCATGAGCATGTTGTATGTGGTCATGCTGTTCGAGTCCATCTGTTTCCCGACCATTGTGGCGCTGGGCATGCGCGGGCTGGGGAGGCATACGAAACGGGGGTCCGGGTGGATCGTGGCGGGCGTGTTTGGCGGCGCGTGCGTGCCGCCCTTGATGGGCGCCGCGGCGGATCTACATGGGACGGGCTTCGCCATGGTGGTGCCGGTTTGCTTCTTTCTCGGCTCGTGGACGTATGTGTTGGCCGTCAACTTTGTGCCCAGCTATCGGGATACGGTGGATGCGTTTTCCACCACCGACGTTGGGCTGAGAGAGAGGGAGGACGGGGTGGTGGAGGCGCATGATGGCGGGGCGGTCAGTAAAGGGGACATGGAGACAGGGGTTGCAGATGGGAACAAGCCTGGAGTGGTCAACATGGAGAAGGCTTGACTGGGTTGGAGAGGGCGAACGACCGAGAAGTCGATTTAACTGGGATTGGCCAAGTGATGGGCGCGAGTCAACTCGGCTAGTCGACGAATCTCTTCAGCGTTGGGGCGGACCGCATGGCGGCGCCCAAGTTCTTCCTCTCTTTCCCGATGGTCGCTCTCCACTGCATCCCTCCAATAGCGAAATAGGTGGTCAGCCGAGTAGATAGTAGCCCGCTCGGGGCGCCTTCGAGGGTCCAACTCTTCGACAGATTCGAGGTCGACAATCATGATCCTATCGCCGTCGGGGCCGCGAACCAGGTGGAAGTTATCGAGTTTAATGTCGCCATAGCCGACCCGGAACTTGGCGAGAGCCCAGAATGCATCGTCAATCATCTTTCCCATGTCGTCCCGGTCTCGCTGCAGTGCCGGTTTGTCGCATAGAGTGACCCGCCCAACGTCCGACAAAACTAAAGCGCGGCGGCCATCGAGAGATGTCTCTCCGAAACACACGGGGATTGTCGAGCCCTGTATCGCACTCAACCTAGTATACATGCGTTTTTCGTTCTCGAACTCGTCATCCCAGTCGGGCTTTTGCTTCTTGAGGATGAAGGTCCGGGGAAGCGTCCAGCGTGGAAACAGCGGGGTGATGAGCTTCAGCACCAGCAGGGGGAGGTGGGAAAGAATCCCATGTAGAAACCCGTCAAACGTCGTCCGGTGGATGTGGAGGCGCAGGACGTTGTCGTGAATCTCACCAGCATATGTGCCAGACGCCGACACGGTCTGGCGTCCCAGAGTGAACTGCGAGGTTCGATTCTACTTACTAGGACTCAATCACAGTCAGGCTATTTTATGTTACGACAAGGGGCGGATGAGGGAGGGGGGCAGTATAATTCTAAGAGTGACACACAAGTATAACCTTTGATTCCCTATAGTTATATATTCCGAGTGCTACCTCTGTCTTGTTGCTAGATCGAATATCTACTACTTCTTCTATACTCTCTATTTAATTTGAGTATTTAGACCGCTTGGTACTCGTACTAGTAACAATCAACTCCTAACGGCCACAGTCAATAGCACTGACTTGGACTACAGCGTACTACTGCGACGCACACGAGTCCTCAAAACTCAATAATCGGCTTGATGACCTGAGTGTGTTAGCTAAAACGAGCATAAAGCAATAAAGACAGCCCTTACGGTTCCATTTTTCATGTCCGAGATGGCCTTCTTGAGCTCGGCCACGGGATAGACTTTGCTGATCTTCTCGACTGGAAACTTCCCTTGTTTGTGGAGCTCAATCAATTTAGGAATGAACTAACGATTGTTAGCCGGTATGAAGTGGAGGAAGAACTGGGTGTTGTAACCTCTGGAGGATGGGAGTCGCCCTCGGCAACGCTGACCCAACTCTTCTTGCCGCCAAAGAAGGCGCCAACGTCCACACTGATCTTCTCGGGCGGCGGGGCACCTACAGACGCTGCCGTACCGCCATAGATCAGACACTCAAGCATCTTCTCGACAACCGACGGCACCCCGGTGGTGTCAATGGCAAAGTCCACCCCCTGTCCCCCGGTCATGTTCTTGATCTCGTCCACGATGCTGCCACCGATCTTGGACGAGTCTATGGTATGTGTGGCCCCGAGTTCCTTTGCCAGTGCCAGCTTCTGGTACACGATGTCGACTGCAATGATCTGCTTGACTGGGATGGTAGCGGCGGCCATGATGGCGGCAAACCCGACGCTCCCGGCGCCGAATACGGCCACCGTTTGGTCCGGCTTGGGCTTGAGGACGTTCAGAACTGTTCCAGCCCCAGTCTGGTAGCCACAGCCCATCGGCGAGTAGATAGCCAAGTCGTCTGGATAGAGACACTTGATGACGCAGTACTCGTGGACCACCGAGATACGAGAAAAGGACGACTGCCCAAAGAACTGACTCCTGACGGGTCGGCCATCTGAGAGCGTTGCGGGACTGGTTCCGTCTGCCCGTCGAATGCCGCTCAAGTTGAGAGATGGGAAGTCGATACATCTGCTGAACTGGCTCTCTCGGCAGGAACCACACGCTCCGCAAGCCGCGAATGACAACAGGACGGGGTCGCCTATTCGGAGGGACTTGTCCTTGACATTCGCGCCGATAGCCCGGACGATTCCCGCGCCCTCGTGTCCGGCAATAGCTGGAAATTCTAAGAGTCCGCCGAGGGAGCCCTCTTGGAGGTAAAAGTCCTGGATGTAGCGGGTGGTCAGTGACAGCCGCTAAACCCACAGGAAATGTAGGGGAGACCGTACTGTGTGACAGACGCCTGAGTACTTCATTTCCACTAGGACCTCGTCCTTCCTCAGATCCTGGATTATAATCGGAGTCATCTCAAACTCACCCCCGGGTGAGTTCACCACGAGGGCCTCTGTCTCCAGTGGTAGTTGCATCTTGGGTTGTCGAAGAGGTGGGAAACTGGGTGGAGGGTCGGCAACTCTGAGTGTCAACAGATGGCGGGACAAAGCTCTTGAGTTTTATTCCTCACGTTTCATTCTGCGGTGATGTATGCACACGAACAAAGGTACTCGGGCTGGCAGAAGATCTCCGTGTGTCAGCTCACAAGATACGTACTAGTATTCCATTATCCCCGCTCCCCCGAGCCTTGGCTCAACCTGTCAAGAGCCGACATGCTTTAGCATCGATGACCCACGGTAGGTCGTATCGCCCCGCACAACCAGGCCATGGTCCCTCTGGCGCCTCGGTCTCGGATGGCAGATTTTGAATTTGGGCTGCCGGCTGCCCCAAACCGAGATACCGGACGTCATGGCATAATGGCACAAGAATCCCGTGTTGCAACAACCCTGTGTTACGTATTGGACCCTTGTTAGACCTAGCATCTGTCTTTTGACCGCTCAAATTTGGGCGATAGTACGAGCTCGACTAGGACGCAGAGTTTCCGACTCGGCGGCTACCTTTTTCCGCTTGTCAACAGCTTCTCCAAACCATACTACCACCAAGAGGCCACATCCCTGCCGATCTATGATTTAAGGGCTCTCGTAGTATCCTCCTAGTTTTGCAGTTTGTGTTATGCGGCAGTCGACACGCATTACCGAAACTTGGAGTGCTCGATTTTTTAGCAGCGGCGAAAACTACGTGAAACATGCAGCGTGAGGTGTATCATGTATGTACATATCGAACTCGACATATGGGCTCTTGCATGATATGACTTAGTTAACGGCCGCGATGGGCCGATGTGACGGAGTCTTGACTCCGTTATTGCTACCGGCGTCATCCAGACCACCTAGTCACATGCGTACATGTACAAGACAACTGAACCCGCCACACTCACTCACTCTACTCCTCGGTGAAGGGTCTGTAACGGTACCGAGACGATGCAAACACAATGCTGGTTTATGCGTGTATAATCTGCGAACAGTCACCTTACACCTTATACAACTAGCCTCAAGTTTACTAGTCGATGAAAAAGCTTGATGCCGACTTCAATATGCACTTGCGCTATGAGCAATTCCCATTTAGCGCAATTAGCAGATATACCCATCGCTGAGCGGCCCTTGCCATTTTCACACAACAACGGGTATTGCAATGGGGGTATTCCACAAGAAGGGATACACAAGGTGAAGAAACTGCCCACAGCGAAGAAACCTCCCATGACAAGCAAGCAGTAAGATAGCGGGGCTTGCTAGTGGGAGCCAGGTCTAAATTATGACCTAGTTGTGTTATAAATAAAACGGTAAACAAGTGTTAGGGAAAACAGCCCATATTAAAGTCAGCCCAAGCTCTTCAAGGGCGTGGTTGCGATCTTATTTAAGGCACCTTGCCTAAGAGTGAGATAATTTCAACACGCCAACTCGGTGTTGCCCCCGAGAACCCGAATCCCGAGCACACCACCAGTCCGGCAAGATTAGGCACTTCGCTTATAAGCCAGTTAGCTGTAGGGAATATTGTCCTGAAACCACGGTCTCGGGAACGAATTAATCTAGGCCCTAATAATCACCCCCTGACGCCTCGCTGCGCAGTGTTGGGGTAACCCGGTGAGTCAAGTCCGGGGAATGCTACCCATTCGAGTAATGTTTAGCGAGGAACCAGGAAGACGGTCGTTTGCGCGGCGTCAGTTCAAGTATCAAGTTGTTGTACACACAGGCTCGGCTGGGATACCCAGGTTGAGACCAGACTTGACAGGGAACGAGCCTGGAAATATCAGATAACCATTTCAATGCTTCACAGTTGAATCCAGGCACACGACACGTACAGTCACGACACGTACAGTGGCCCCGGAGAATATGCAGGTAGGTACAATTACTCGACTGACATCAAAGATCCCCGTAATACCCGTAGCGCTCTGCTGAAGATGCTAGATGCCAGATGTAATAGCCACCACGAGATGGCAAGAGACAAACTAAAAAGAATGGCCGCCGGACAAACCAAGCAGAAAGAAGCCCAAGTCCGCTACCCCATCCGCCGTGGTGGCCCCAGTTGTGTACGTCCGTCCCCCAACCCTACTCCTCCCAGACAGAGCCAGTAGCAGCAGCAGCAGTAAATTACCCAGAGTCTATCTGTCCCGCCCCCGCCCTCAAACCTTCAACTCAGCCATGACCTGATGATACCCCTCCAGCACCTGCTTCCCCCTCTCCTCACTCCTCACCCGGATCCCAATCTGATACGGACTCGGCTCCAGGATGACATGGCTATTCGTCGCCTGGGTATCGATGGGCACCTGGACGCCCGTGCGCGGGCAGACCTTGGGGGCCAGGTCAAAGGCCCACAGGGTGGCGGCGGCAAAGACGAAAGTCTCGTCGTCGACAATGTTTTGCCCCAGGCAGGTGCGCCGGCCCCAGCCGAACGTGTGCATCGAGTGGCCCTCGCGGAAGTTGGGGTACCGCGTCAGCGGCTCCTGGTAGGTCGGCCAGCCGGCTTCGAGCCACCGCTCGGGCCGGAAGTGGTCGCCGTCGGGGTATTTGCTGGGGACGCGGTTGAGGGACCTGTTGCAAGGGGGGGGAAAGTTAGGTTTTATTGGGTTGTTTGGGTTGTTTCTTCTGGGGAAAGGGGGGGCCTTACCATTCGCACGCGAGGATGATGGTTCCTTTCTTGATTGTGACGCCCCGGAACTCGTCGTCGCGCTCCGCTTGATGAGGGACACCTATTGGCGGATGATGATTAGTTTTCTGTTTCGGTGAAATGAGAGTGGTGTGGGTTGATAAAGAGGGGGGGGCAACAACAACTCACCCAACGGCACACCCGACCTCCACCGCACCGTTTCCTTCATGCAGGCCCTGACCGTAGGGAGATCGGCCCAGTCCTGCATCGTCGGCATGCGGTCACCACAGACGCGGTCAATCTCGGCCTGCGCCTTCTTCTGCCACTCCGGGTGAAGCGCCATGGCCATGAGGAAGAACTTGAGCGGACCACTGATGGTGACAACGCCGACCAGGTTCAGAAAGCCAATCATGCAGCTGGCAAACACCTCCTGCTCCTCGGGTTGGTCGAGATGGTCGTTCCCTTCCCGCCTGATTTGCTCAAAGTACCGGTATGCCCACGTATCGTTGGGCAGCTCGCCCCGCTTCATACGGTCCTTGGCCAGCCGGAAATTGTTCAGCCACCAGGCCCGCTGCGTCTTTTCACGCTGGATCTCGTAGTTGTACCACGGGTTGGCAAAGCTCGGCAGGTACCACAGCGGCGTCATGGTGTTGGTGAGGGGGCCCGACACGCTCATGCAGTGCAGCGTCTGGTCGGCGCTGTCGCCGTTGGTGCGCCCCTGCGTCGCGTCGTCCCAGGCCAGGCGCGACATGACGCGGCCGCTGAACTCGCGCGTGTAGTCAAGAAACCGGGCCGGGTCGAGGAGTAGTAGTCCGAGGTACCGCTTCATCTCCTTCTCGACGTGCCCGTAAAAGTGGTGCTTGTAGGCCTCCGCCATGGCCGCGTGGGCCCATTTGCGTTGTGTCTTCCAGATGTCTGGCACGGGGGGGTGTAAGTGAGTGGTATGGCACCAAAACTAATAATGGAGGGTTCTTACCATGACGGTCCATCAAGGCCGAGTATGCTGGACCCTCTTTGTGCCTGATGAGAGAGCGGATCTGGGGCCGGCCCGAGTAGATGTGGCCTCGCTTGACTAGCAGTTCCTCGGCAATCTTCTCGTCCGAAATGACGATGAAGGGCTGGTTCAGGGCCTTGGTGTAGTAGATGGGCCCATGTTCGTCGGCCCATTCCTTAAACTTGAGCCAGAGGGCAAACCGAGGTAGGTCGTGGATGCGTCCCACGACGGGAAACTGCTGCGGCCCTGGGAACTTGGCCTTGGATCCGGCACCCTTCCTCCACAATAGAATCTGCTTGACGGCCGAGAAGAGAAGGCTCGGGATGGCCAGGTAGAGCAGGATCAATGTGAGACCCTCCATCTTGGCGATCCAGAAGTAGTCGCCCGGTGATGATTGACGGAGTACGTAGGCAGGTATGGGAGGGGATGGGGCAGGGGGGGTTCTTAACAGCGGTCGCGAGGGTACTGGTACGTGTCATGGTCTGCTATCGTCCCATAAATAGGTTAAGGGTTAGCTATCCGAATGAGTGGGATGTGCTGTGACCCGGGTCATTACCTGTCTCACAAGACTGCTCCATCCGGGATCCGGAGGCTGGCCCTGGCTGGCGGTGGGGTGAGTCAGGGCCCGAATAAGCAACCTTTGTGGCCAGACCCGGGAAGCATGTTTGTGCATGCTCTTGTTCTCAGCAGCAGGACCATATTTCCGCGGATCAGCAACCAACCATCGGTGAAGCGCCCTCGCTACTGCTGGAGCCCAGCGTGGAGAGAGTCCGGAAGGGCGGGTCCCTCATCTCATCAGGCTGGAGGGGGAGGGGGGGAAGTAGTGCAAAGTGGGGATGTGTATCCTGGTCTGTGGGAATCCGCGCCTGGGAAAAGGGCATGCGGTTCTGCTGGCCACTTCTAATCTTGTCACGGTCGGTACGAGCAAGCCATTTGCCAAAGTGGCCAGGGCGGTGCTGATGATTCAGCCTATAATAGTCCGCCAGCAACGAAATGCTGTGTGGCAAGCCCGCTTTGACAGTCAGAAACGGACATACCGAGTGAGGTGTTTGTAGATACAAACCATGTGTTTGCACTAAGGGATTCCTTGAACTGCAATGCAATATACTATCCAGGGGTGACTTCCCGTTCCCCACGGTGTCATGCCGCCTTGACCCGGGTTTCTCTCCCGCGGAAGATGGGACACGGTCCCCATGAAGTTAGCCACGGCTTTCCTGATGTACCCTTTTGGTTTAGCAGTGACTCGAAATCAAACAAGGTTATTCGAGGGACGTGTCTCCAAGCTTGACACCACAGCCGGCCCGTCAAGAAGCTGCAAGCACTGATGTACTGAATTACTGGTCGGTTTGGGCGCGGTTGACCAAGTCAGCAAGTGCGACGGCAGTAGGGCGGCAGAATGCGGTGAATTAATCTCGTTCCCGGACAAGCCATGTCTCACAGCAGGACAAGACAATCCGGCAGGGGGGGGAAGCTTGTGGACATCGGGTTGGGGATGTCCGGACGTTGGTCGCCGCCTGGCAAGCGAATGAGGTGGCACACCACTTCAGCCGTTTGGGGAGGAGGGAGTTGCGTGATTAACATTGGGTCGTTACATGGCCGATTAGCAATGGACGTCACAACCACAGCGCTGGGACGAATAAACCTCCGAAATGCATACAGCGTGCATCCCCTTGTCAGCGGACTAGCGAGACCGGTTTGGATTTGGATCAGAAACGAGGATTCCGGGTCCGACAGCAAATGAAGGCCGGGTGATAGAGCTGCTGTGTGCAGCCGGCTTGGTTGGCGCGGTCGATCTACCGTGGGCATTATCTTATCCCGAAACGTAGCGAGAAGGAGGAGTAAGGACGCTGGGGTGACTGGGCTGAAGCATTGTGAGACCGACCATGCACAGGACCTGTGGTGATTGACGTCGCACCGACCTGGCAGAGAAACCAAACCGTACGGTCGGCGGAATGGGGCTTGGCGGCTAGTTACCGTTTGTGCAACTGGGATGGTTGAGAGTGTCCCTCGACATGAGCCCTGTTGATAACCCGACACAAAGCAGGGACGCCTCGCAAACCAAGGTACAAACATTAGACGTGGCTGTGCAGCGTGCGCAACATAAAGAAACGTGCGGGACGCATGCAGGGACAAGAAGCCAAGCTGTTACCATTAGTCCCTGAAGCGCATTGTTGGCGAGGCCGAAGCGGGCCGATGGCAGGAATGTATCGAGACCTGGGCATCGTCGCCGCCACGATACTCGCAAAAGGGGAGACGGACCAGCGGTAACACCACAGGCTTAGGGAGTCGGGACCGAACGAAGTATCGAAACCGAAGGCAAGTTCTCGGGGCTCGGGAGATATTGGCGCCCAAAGGCTCTCATCATCCTGCGACGAGACTGGGCGGTTTGCCCGAGAGACGATGGTGGGAGTTGATTCGCCGCGAGGGTTCAGCCGGCGGCGCATCGTTGGACACGATTCGTGGGCTGAGTGTTGGGGAGATCCGACGCACAACTGAGTGGTGAAGCGTATATGGAGAGAGTGAAAGTGTGCCGTCGCTGTGATGACAACATCAGGGCAGGGCCTAGCTGTCGAAGGGCCACCGCAGGAGCGCATGTTTCACGGCCGGCGGGATAGTAATATTCGGCTGGTCGTCGGCAATGGCGCCGCCGTCCACGCTGAAAACATGCAGCATTCTCCGACGTTGCTAACCGGTTTTCTTCCGCGCCGGATGCGTGAAGTTGCTTCCAAGTTAGTTGAGTCCACCCCAATGTCGTTCGGCGTTCCTCGGTGGAGGGCCGGTCCGCCGGATTTATCTTCATCGTGGCCTTGGGAAGAGAGAAGAGAGGCAACTTGATCTCTGGGCTGGAACGACCGGAGCGAGCCTATCCCTCGTCTCAACAGGCGCCATGTCGAATCAAATCAAATCAAATTGTTCAACTTGCCTTGACTCGGGCGTCGAGACTAGCTGAAAATGTCGTGGTGCGTCCCTTGAATCCTTGATCGCTGCGAAGGTCAATTTGTTGAATTGAAAGGGTTGACTTTGAAAAAACTGCCCCAAATGTATTACTGACGAACTAAAATTTTGCACCCTCGTGTGGTCGTGGAAGGAAGGCTGGACCTTGGAAGCCGTCACAGACTCACAGAATTGATCGCTTCCATGTCACTGCGTGCCTAGGATACAAGGCCAACATTAATTGATCGTGGGTGGGTTGCCCTGGTGTTCTGCGGGCCCGGAAAAATACCCCACCAAACAACCTCCAGCTCGAAGCCAGTCCCGTCCGATGCTCTCGCGGGCCGGTGCCTGATGACATCTCTGATGACATCAGACGCGACAGTTCGAGCGCTGAACATCACCGAACCCTTTGCCGACGCCGAGCCTATTCCCAGCCAAGGTTTGCGGCTTTGAGGGCACAACAACACTCAAGATGACTACGTGAGTAACAAGCAACTCAACTCGCGACGAGCGACTAGCGACAGCCAAACAGCCCCGCGCCGAGGTTGCGAGGTTGTTGACGACTTGACACCGCCCCTGACTGACCATCATGGCTACAGCTCCAACGTCCTGTCGCTTCCTTTCCGGAAGTCGACACAGATCTCGCTCGCCTCGTCGATCCGCCAGTACATCTCCAACAAATACGACCAGCACCCGGACATGTTCCGCCACGACCTCGATGTCATCGACTCGCTGCGTCGCGACGCTGTCCACACCCGCGATGCCCATCCCAGCGGCATCAAGAAGTTGCAGACATACGCGGGGCAGCTGGTGTGGATGACTGGGAAATTCCCCATCGATGTGAATACCCTCTCCTCTGTCTGTCGCTGTCCAGCCCAGGGACAAAGCTGACCGGGAGCCGCACCATGCATGACAGATCAGAGTCGACTTCACCTGGTATCCCGCTCTCGGGTACCACACCGAACACCCCCTAGTCCAAAACAACCTCAAGTACGAGCTCATGAACATCCTCTACAACCTTGCCGCCCTATACTCGCAGCTCGCCATCGCGTCCAACCGCAGCAATACCGAAGGCTTGAAGACGGCAGCGAGCTACTTCTCACAGGCGGCTGGGGTGCTCAAACACATCAAGACCGAAGTTCTGCCCGAGCTGCGCATGGCCAGCCCTCCCGACGACATGGACGAGGCGACGTTGGAATCCTTGACGCAGCTGTTTCTAGCCCAGAGCCAGGAATGTTTCTGGCAAAAGGCCGTTATGGACGGTTACAAGGACGCCTCGATCGCGAAGCTGGCTGCGCGAGTGTCGGATCTTTACAACCTAGCCGGAGAGGCAGCGATGCGCAGCGAGGCCGTCAGCTCCGCCTGGATCCACCACATGAGTGCGAAGCACCACCACTTTGCCGCCGCCGCCCAATACCGCGCCGCCTGCGACTGCCTGGAAAAAAGAAGGTACGGTGAGGAGGTGTCACGCCTGATTGATGCCGTTGCGTGCGTCAACGAAGGCTTGAAGGAGTGCAGGGGAGGTTACATCAACAAGGCCGTGGTGGATGACCTCCAAGGACTCAAGAAACGCGTCGAGGAGGACTTGAAGCGGGCCGAGAAAGACAATAACATCATCTACATGCGTAAGAAGTCTCCTCCGATTTCGTGGTGTTGTGGCAAGATTCTCACATTCTCACTCAAAACAGAGGTCGTTCCACCCAAACCCGAACTCAAAGTCCTTGAGCGTGCCAACATGGCAGTCGCCAGAGTGCCACCACAGGTCGCCAACTCCCACGAGTACCTGGGAGATCATGCCGAGTTCGGGCCCGCGCTATTTACCAAGCTAGTCCCCTTCTCCGTCCATTTAGCCGTTTCCATCTACGAAGAGCGACGGGACCGTCTCGTCAACAACAACATCATCGCCGAGCTCGAGACAATGACGGACAAGTTACACGAGATTCTTTCTAGCCTCAACCTTCCCGGATCGTTACAGGCGCTTGAAAAACCGTTAGGGTTGCCGGGCACGCTTGTCCAGCACGCCGACGAGATACGTCAAGCCGATGCCATCAACCGACTCCAACGGGGGCTCACAGATATTGACAAGCTCTGCGCCAGCGACAAGGCCGTTTTTGAAGAGGCCAAGGCACTTTTGGCGGCCGAAGAGGACGAGGACAGGAATCTGCGCATGAAACATGGCACGCAGCGCTGGGCCCGGCCAGAGTCTCGGGTCGAGCTTAGCCGTGATGGCGGGGCAAAGTTGTGGAACCAAGCAGCGGATATCGACGGTTACTTTACATCCAGTACATCGAGCGACGCAGTGGTGCGCGATAAATTTGCCGCCGTCAAGGATACACTGGCCATCCTCGCGGGCCCGGACCGGGGGATCATGGACTACATCCCCAACAGCCGGAGAACCGAGATTCCCGAGCTTCTGAAACCAGCGATCGGAAGGCTGAGGGGCGTTTACAACGACATCCTGCGCCTTGAATCACGGCGGAGGAAACGTGTCGAGTCCCTCCGGGCCAGGAGTCGCGCTGATGACGTCAAGGGGGATATCCTGGCAGAAACCGCCCGTCTTGAGCGAACATACCCCAACACAGCCATCGTCCCGGCACACTTCGAAGAATTCTTTGACAAGCGCCTAGACAGCTCGTACGAGCCCGAACTCGAGGCCGTCGAGAAGGAACGTGCAGATCAGGAAAAGACGGTTGCCGACCTCCAACGAGCCAACCGGGAGTTCGAGGCGCAGAAGAGGAGCATTGGGGAAAAGGGGAGCCACGACCGGGAGAAGGCCCTGCAGCGGCTAGACAATGCGTACTACAAATACAAGGAAATAGTGAGCAACGTGGAGGTTGGGAGGAAGTTCTACAACGATCTCAACAGGATCGTCGAGCAGTACCGGACTCAGGCGCGCCACTGGGTCAACGAGAGGAGAAAAGAGGCGCGTGCCTTGGAAGAGTGAGCCGAACCACCCCCGCCGCTCCTCGACTTATAAACGCTAACACCTCTAGTGAAATATCCATGCCTCCTCTCTCGTCACTTTCGCTCAACCCCACCCGCTCACCACCCGCACATTCATATCAAACCCCGACCCCAGCGTCTTACTACACCCAACCCCCACAACCACAGCCCCAAGCGGCCCGTCAGAGCATCCATGGCTCGCCCCTCGTCGAGGCGCAAATCCAGAGCTGGGCAGATAACGTCCAACAACAGCAGCCCCGGCCAATGCCACCAGTTGCCCCCGTGGCCAGCATGCAGGGCTCATGGACACCAGATATGGGGATCAGGTTTTCCGGCCTGCCTCCCGCCGGGGGAAGTAATAATGCACAAGGGGGTGCGAAGCCGCCGGCAAGGGGGGCGTGGGATCCGAATGCAGGGATTCGATTTGGTTAAGTGGATGGGTACTAGGGTAGGGAGTGATGCTAGAAGTGAACCGGTAAACGTGGGAACAACCTCTGGGTACCGTAATAGAACACCATCATGCCGTGTTTCGGTAGACGATGAAGTCGCACAAACCCAACGACGCGGACCAATTCGTACGCGAAAGCCGTGGGAGGGGCATCATTTAGTTGACGAACTCGAACCTAGTATACACCAGCCCCATGAGCCCAGTTCCATCCTCCGCTTCCTGAACGCCGATACCATCCCGAATGCATTGCCTTGGCTTGCCCGCGCAGTGCTGCTCTGAAGCTCCACCTCACGAACTACCGTTATCCAGCAGCTTCACAATCGCATAACTGGTTCCCGCGGCCAGGGCACCCACAAAGAGGGTCTGCGCGGCGCCCCAGAAGCCAGCCTTGCGCGTGCGAATGGCAACCCAGTTCTTGAGGAAGCCAAACACCACCAGGATGACCACGGTAATCGCGACCGACACCAGCAGCGCCTTCGCAGCCGTCTCCAGGAAGAAGTACGGCAGCATCGGGATCAGGCCGCCGACAAAGTAGCTCACCCCCATGGTGACGGCCGAGACCCAGGCGCGGCCGGCGTCGGGCTCGGGCAGCCGCAGCTCAAAGTCCATCATGAAGCGCACCCACTGCTCCTTGTCGGCCGTCAGCTCGCGCACCATGGGCTCGGCCGCCGCGCGGCTGATGCCGTAGGCGGCGAGGATGTCGAAGATCTCGGCGCGCTCCATGGCCGGGACCGTTTCGACCTCGGACTTCTCGCGGGCGAGCTCGGCTTCCCTGGAGAGAGAGAGACAAAACAAAATTAGATTTGATACTTGCTTTTTCGATAGAGCGAGTGAGACCAAAAAAAAACCCCCCCCAAAAAAGAAGAATCATACCAATGCTGCCGCTCCGTATCAGCCGCGAGAAAGGCGCCGAGACCCATGCTGATCATGCCGCTAAAGAGCTCGGCCAGGCCGCCCATTATGACGAGCTTGGTGTCGCCCAGCGACGAGAGGCCGGCCGTCAGCGCAAAGGGCACCGTCAGGCCGTCCGAGAAGCCGATGATGACGTCGCGCATCACGGCGTCGTACTGGCCCATGTGCTTCTCGACGTGCGGCCGCTCGGGGTCGGGCGTGCTCGACGACATGCCGCGGTTGGCTAGCTTGGGGCGGACCAGAAGCCGCATCGTCGTTGCCGTCGTTGCCGCCGCCGCTGGAGCGCGCTCGGGCGAGTCGAGGCCCCGCGAGAGGAGGGGCGTTTCGTCGGAGGATGACTGCGACATTTTGTGGATGGGTCTTTTTTTCCGGATCGGAGGTTGGATTGATGTTCGGGTCAAGATCAGCGAGTCTCAAACCGCGCAGCCTGTAATTAGGTACACGGCAGAGTCTGAGACTGATGCTGCTGTTTGGAGTGCCAGTCACCGCCGTGGCAAGAATGAAGAAATCAGGATTTCAGCAATCAGGAAAGGAATTTACTTTGTGCCCTTTTCACACTACCCTACACTCTCGGCGCTGACTTATCGACGCCGAGGATGATGTCGCCGTTGTGGTGTGACCCGGCGGGATGTTCATCTCAGGAGTGAGAATTCAGGTTCGGGGTCGTTGATGAGGTGACACAGAGAGGCGAGAGACATAGTTATCCGGGTTAGGGTTTCGCAACTCCCCTGATTCGGGCCTCGGCAGCCCCCAAATCGATGTGAAATTGATTCCAAAAGGGGGCAGTCTTAAAGAGGCAAAAATAAGGGTATAATCACATCCCTGCAACCGTGTAGTCACCCCAAGTAACGGGCTGCTAGCAAACCTTCCTATCAAATAAACATCATGAGTCTCGGGCCATGTTCGTGATAGACGCAGGGCCCCTGATCGACATCTCAGTTCGGTTTTAGATACAATCAATCTCAGAAGCATAACCGGCACTCGATGCAGTTTGTTTTCAATGGCCAGTCTTTGTTCGCACATTGAGCATGTTGCCGGAAACGACCACAATTGTGAACCTCTGGTCCCCCCTCCCGTTCAACAAAGCCAGAGAGCTGCAAACAAAGCACCATCGGACACATAATATAGCTAATACCCACCCAGTAAAGCTACCGACAAGAAATTCTTCATCTTCGACCGCTCACGATTCTCCTAATTAGACCTCAGACCAGATAAGAGAACCCCTAACTTACTGAACTTGCTGCTCTTTGAGCTGTGCACATGCCTCGTCAAGAAGAGCTTCTACCGGGAAGCGCCCCTTTCCTTGCGCCGCCCCCAACCATCGCACAAGGAACAAACTCCCAACAAGATGTTGGCGACAGCGACAGCCCACCATTGTTGGCAAAAAAGGGCATCTCACTCAGCAACTTCAAGTTCCCATCTGTTTTGCGGCCTAAAATCTCCATGGACCTCAGGAGAGAGGAATCAGCGAACCTCAGCCAGCCCACGGAGCAGGCGCCGTGGAAACCGAACAACGCCCCAGGCGCCACGCACCTCCGCCACTCGGCCATCCTGAAGCCTGCGACAGCCACTACAATCAAGCCCGCCAGGATCGCCAAGAGGGAGACGCGGAAGGCGAAAGCCAAGCCGGGCGCAATGAAGCCCAGCGCGCCCGCACCCACAGGGCGGATGACTAGATCTAGGGCCGCTCTCGCAGCCGCAACAACACAAAATGGGAATCTTGCCAAAGCCTCTGAACCGGCCGCTGTCGAGCCAGCGCCGCCACCCAAGCCCGCTGTCAGGGGCACCAAGAACACGAAAATTGAGAAACCAGACAATCTCAAGACTACGGCAGCCACACCCGAAGCCAGGCAGGCGCAAAAGGAACAGGCCGGAATGGAGAACGGGGAGTTGGGAATGGGGCGCCAAACACGCTCTCGTTCCGTGTTGGCGCCATCACCCAAGCCTCTCATTAGGCCCACAACGACAACGAAACTTGAGCAACCCGATGGTGTCAAGACTGTGGTAGCCGCACCCAAAGCAAGGCAGACGCGGAGCCAACGGGTTACAGAACACGAACAGGAGTTACCAAGGATTCTTCGAACACGGCATGATTTGGAGGGCGCGCCGCCACCCCAGAAACCCGATATTTCTGAGATTGTTGGAGCCACGCCGAAGGCGAGGCGGACGCGCAAGCAACAGGCCGAAGAGGACAAAGAGGCGCCAACGGAACAAGGGGCAGAGATAACAGCAACGACGCCCGACGTCACACTTCAGGTTGTGAGCGTCCTGGACCATGAGCCCGCTCCGTCTGCGCTATCCAAGGTCGCTCCCCGCAGCCGTCGTCCCAAAGCTGCAGACTTTTACGAGACGCTTGACACGCCGGTAAAGTTGACCAGAGGTCCAGCCTCAATTACCACCACAGCAAAACCCAGGCGTCTCATCCTCCCGGAAATGGCTCCTCAAATCCCGTGGGAGTTGTATGGCATTTCGGACACGTCAGACAAGTCTGACTTCGAATCAGGGGCAGCGGTAGCAACAGAGAAGGACAAGAAAGGCCGCTTGGCAGGAAAGGGAAAAAAAGAAACCACCCAGGGTATCTCGCGGCAGCTTGTCCCTAGCCCTTGGCTAAGAGACACCTCGCCAGAGAGGGATATGCCGCCGCCGCCAGCCGCAGGTTCAAGAATAAAAGACCATTTCACGCGTCGAGAGCTCGATCCACACGACAAATCCATGGATGCTGACTACATCCCAACTGGCCCGGGGCCATTGCCGTGGATACCAAAACTCCCCAAGGGCCAAAAGAAACGGCCCAAGAAGCAGCGTCCGCCTCCCCTTGCCGCCAAGGACCAAACAAAGGCTTCGGCAATCCCGGAAGCAGAAGATACCCCATATCCCGGACCATCGGCACCACCACCAACCCTCCTAGCCATGGACTATGCGGCTGAAGCATACCCGGGAATCTGGAACCTCGGGCCGAACCAGTCCCCCCAACGCTGGATCCGGAACACGCCCGCTCGCCAAGGCGACGTCTATTGCGAGACGTGCTTCCGCGACGAGCTCGCACGGTGGACGAGGATCCGCGACGGTGTCATCCGAATCCTGCACCTACTTGGCGGGGACGCGGCGCTGCAGGAGCTGCGGACGCTGGCACAGGAAGCCGAGGCGGCGGAGAAACACATGATTGCCGCGAACCTGGCGTCTCTCCCCGAAGAGGGCGGTTCGAGAACCAGCCTCAAAAGCCCGCCGCCGCCGGAGTACGCGCCGTCGAGTTCGGAGTCGGAGGATGAGAGGCCGGAAGGGAGGGTGACGGCCAACAGAGCCACCGCCAGGCCCACTGACATCCGGGACTGGGATTCCCCCCTCTTCAACGAGTACCCCACCGATATCATCGGCCTGGTATTGCTCCGCATCATGGCCGACAGGCCCACGTCGAGCCTCAGCGCATCTCAAAGGGACGAGGTCAACGGGCTGCTCGACAGCCTGCGGCAGGACGTCGGCGTGGGGACCAAGTTTGTCGAGATCATGGCAAGGCTGTGCAAAGGCATGATCGTGCCCTGGAGGATGGCCGGGCAGCCGAGGGTCGAAGGCGGGAAAGATAGCTGGTGGTGGGAGTTTGACGAGGCGCTGCAAGCTGCCGATAGACAGCTCTCCGTGGCGCAGCCCTCGTGTTCCTTTTTTGCAACCACCCTGGCAGAGAAAGCTCGAGGCGCGGCGGTCGCGGCTCTCACGGTCAAGGAAGCTGCCACGGCGCAGAGCCGGGACACGTCTGCCCAAGCCGGAAGCCTCGAGCAAGTAAAAGAGACCCTAGGGATGACCATGCCCAGCAACCTCTTCCTCAAGTCCATCGGCGACAAACTCGCCCGGGCGCGACGAAACCTGCAGGAGCACGCCAACACCCCTCCTCCCCCGCGAAAACAAAAGCGTCCGCGGAGCAAGAACAACAACGACTCCGACTCCGACTCCGCCCAACCCCCCCCAAAGCGCCGCAAACCAAATCAACCCACCAACAACCAAACAACCGCCCTCCGCAACAATAACCCCAACCCCAACCCAACGAGCCCCGCCACCCCCCTCCCCTGCATCAACTGCTCCAAATCCACCGCCGCCACCCTCCACCACCAGCGCCAGCATTCCTCCTCCTCCCCCCACCCCTTCTTCTTCACCAACGACGACCCAACAAGCCAAACCTGGATCAACCCGCTCCTGTGGGCCTTCCACCTCGACCTCGAGACCGCCACGACACGCGTCCGCAAGGCCGGGGATTGGTTCCGGTTCTTGTTGGCGTCGCGGCGGGTGGGGGTTGTTGATGTTTTTGGTCATCACAACAGCCACGGGTTACTACTAGAGGAGGAGGGGGAAGGTGAGGATGGGGGAGGAGGAGGAGGAGACATGAAGATTCGGTTTATGGTGGACTTTACTGGGGCTAGGACGAGGGTTGTGTTGGTTGAGATGCGCGGGGCGGTGGAGGTTATTTTGGGGAGGCCGCGCTCTCGGAGGTGGCGGCAGCGGGTGAGGTTTGAGAGGAAGCCGCTGCCGCTGTCGCCGCCGGTGGTGTTGGGTGCTGCGCGGCCGGTGGGGAGGTGGGAGAATTGGAGGGG
>MU857204.1:0-20514 GCA_033296705.1 Chaetomidium leptoderma | reverse complement strand
TACCATGATCTTTGGGGTTTTGGGACAGTGGGAGCTAATCCCCGCGGTACTGGGGCTCGCTTCCACCACATTCTCGTCACGAATTTCAGGCTGTCGTCATCCACTCAGACCACCCCGCTGCTACGAGGCAACTACCCTGCACCGTCTCCTTTGTCCGTGGTGCTTGCGCCAGCCACCGAGAACAGAACGGGTGAATGGTGTATTTTGTGTCGTCCTCGAAGGTGATGCGAGGCGTGGTCTGTAGGAGAGTGGTGGCTCCAGCCGACCACATTAAAATACAGGTTCCTATGGAGTGCCAATGCTCCTTCCTTCACCACCCAGCTACCACAACTGCTTCCCAGACCATGCTGTCCAGGTAGAAAGGGCAGCGCCGCAAGCGGGGCATCTCGAAGTCTGCGGCAGTCGTCCCGGGCGGCTCAACCATCGGCGCGTCGTCGCGGAACGGTGTCTGTGCCGCGTCCAGCCATGGCCGTCGGCGTCGCACTCTACGCTGCAAGGCCACCCGCGCCTCGACGTAATCCGACGACATGAGGGGGGAATGAGGGAAGCGAGTTGAGTGTGCTTGACGAGGGCGCGAAGAGCAAGCGCGAGGCTGTCTCGCCAAATCACACGATTTGATTGAACTTGAAGAAAGCTGCCTTGGTCCAGGCAGGCAACTGCAAGCAGGTGCACTGTAGCTGTGGCAGTCACGAGGGCCCCACATTACCCACCCACACCCACTTACATTATTCTGTACCGACACAGTCTTCGTCGCTCTGAGGATCACCCACTGCGAAGTCGGTTCGGGCCTGGCTGCTGGCCGTCCCCGACGAGCTACGGCGGCGATATACCAAAGACAGCCTTCTGACGAGTCTATGGCGTCGGCCGGCTCGTCCTACCTCGACGACGAACCACTGGAGTGGGAGTACGACGACCCGGAATACGCCCTGGTGCCCTGCGATGCGCATGGACCAGGAGGAGGGGGCGGAAGGGTACGAAGACGAACACAAAGGAAAAGGAAAACAACGGGCGGTGGCACAAGGAGCTCCCCGCGGCGGAGGCGTCGACGACTACAACAACGATGACAATCGGACCGTGGTTAGACCCGTAGTCGAACGCACGAAGGTCGCGATAAAGAAGCACAGAGTTTCGTCGAAGCCCACCTTTGTAGACGCCAAAGGAAATGAGCGAGTCACCGCAAGGGAGGAGTGGAAAAAGGTTCCTGGTGGGTATCAGCTCATGGGGAGGAATAATGTTTACTTCACCAAGCACTTCCCTTAGGCTGGGCAGCTGTGTCGTGGCGTACTTTGTTGTATTCCTCCTTTTTCCTTGTCCTGCGCCTACTCCTACCACCCCAACCCCTCCCCTTTCCTCTTCCCAGCATTTCCCTTATTCTCTCTCGCTCCTTTATTTCTCTTTCCTGAATGTCTTTCAGCTGCTGGGTTATTCATGAGACTTAGTGCGGCACTTCTTCGGCCTTGGGATCTCAGTTCCCCAGCAGTGTCTCGTTTCTTAGCGCTCGAGTTAGAAGCCATGACTCTGCCCAGTCCACTCTTACACGCCAACGCGGTCAGATGGAGCTTGCTTATCAGGTGCTGGTAGTAATATATGAATTTGACTGGAACAACCTATGCGCTTATAGCTCGAGCGTACCAGGTGGTATATGGTTGATGAACCTGAGGCCCCTTTTTGCACCGATGTATCAAGCCAACATAATGCGTTCTCGATCTTCCTATCGAATTTTTCCAAACGCCTCTCGAGCTGGGGGTCGATGTGCTCTTACAATACCTATGTACTCAGTCCCTTGTCCCCATCCTATTCAGCGAGGCAGTCAAATGTCGTAATTTCAGCGTGAATCCCCGTGAGATGTTATACCGACCGTCCCGTATTCCGAAAGCGGCATCCTAGGCCTCGATTCACGGTAAAGATGTGCGCCCTATAACTAAGACGTGACACTCCCGGGAGCTTTTTAGTATCCCCCCTTAATTTAGAGGGTACGACGCATTGTGCGATGCTAATGACTTGAAAGTGAGAGCGTAGACGAGGAAGCCGTATGTGTGTTCCTCAACCTACCTAGTCAGGGCCAGGGGGGCAACGATGTTTCGTGCGATGAGTCTCCTGGTGAACATACATTAGGGTCGTGACGAGGGAGCCCCTTGGAGCTAGACCACCGGGTCCCCCGGGTACCTGTTCCATGACTGTCCGCTCGGCAGCCGTCCTGGCATCGCGGCTTGGAGGTTGACCCGCGGCTGAGCAACACCACGGCGCCGCCCACTCCTCGGCACAGTGTCCCGACGATGTGCTCTGGTTTGACGGAGGGGTTCTTCTCGGCGAGGGCCGGTGCCCCAGAATAGGCCCCACGACTTTGTTCTTCAAAAGAAATCTCTGCGACACAGCTTTTTATCACCCGAATGTGTCCCCGTCCATGGTTTTTCGTCACCTCATTCACAGCACCTACACTCTAAAACGCTCCAACCATTCCTTCTCGTCTCTCTGTCTCCTTTCGTCGCAACGCAACACAACACCATGGACCAGCAGGGCCAACAGAAGGTGTTCAAGCCGTTCCCTCGCCTCCCGCTGGAGCTGCAGGTGATGGTCTGGGCCGCGTCGATCGAACCGCGGTTGGTTGAAGTCAACATGGTGCACCGAAGCCGCCCCAGGGCGGGCCGGTCAAAGATCTCGTGGCGGGGGACGCCCAACCCAGTCCAGCTGAGGGTATCGGTAGAGGCGCGGCGGGTTGTCTTACGGTTCTACCAGAAGGTTTACTTCGCATGCCCCGTTGCTAATCGCCACGGGATCGCCACGCCTGAGGCTCTTGTGTACTTTCATCCTCGGATGGACGTGCTGGGCCAGGATTTCGAGGCCATCATCAAGAGCTCACTCCCCAACCGTGTCCGACGTCCGGGCGTAAGGACACGTCTTATTTTCCATGGCGATTTTGACGCCGTCTTCAAGCTTGTTCGGCCGCTGCCGCGGGACTTCCTCGACCCCCTTCGCGACCTTCGCCACGTCCACCTCAACCTGCACATTCTCAAGTCCAGCAGCCGCAACCACATCGACCGCAGGTGCCAGACTGTGGTTGGTTTCATCTCGAGCCTAGTTGACCGCGCGGGACCCAACCCGCTCCAGACCATCACGGCCAGGATCACAGTCGACATGACTTCCCCACCGACACCCGCCGACACCCAGAACTTACTCCCCATCGTCTACCGCATCGTCCGCCGCCCGTCTCTCCCAGCCCTCGCCCCGAGCGTCTTCTTTTCTGGAATCCGCGCCGCGATGCATCTTGTCGCGCTCTGCGGACTGCAACCCGCCCCACCGCCGCCTTTTCTCAATATCCTGCTTCGCGATGGCGCCGTGTTTACCACAATACGCGAGAACAACAACTTTGTCGCCCTTCGTGTAATCGACCCCACAAGCAACACTAGTGAAATCGACGATTATGGCCGGCGCTGGCTTCCCTATGACCGAGAGCGGTTGTGGTGCCTGGTGCTCGCCAAGGGGGCTGCGATGGACGAACTCCCCATCATTACGTGGCTGTCACGGTTTGTCAGTAACCCTTGGGCGCCTCACGGAGTGAGTCCTTGGGGAATCTGTGGCGTCAACTACGGCATGGGGGAGGCCAGGGTGTATTCGCACCCGACGGCCATAGTTGACTGGAACTGGCCTTGAGAGCGCATCCGGGGTACACGGTACATGTGATTTATTTCCAATCCGGACAGGGGCCCTGTCCACAAGACATTAACATATTTCGTGAACAGGAACCCCAATTGCTAGACAACGACACATCAATGTCTTCATCCTGGAGGACAGACAAAGGGATGTGAGAGCACCGGAGAGCTGAAAGGTACATGTACAGTGGTTTGTTCGCTGGCCGGTGAGTTGCTTGTTCACAGTGGTGCTTTTGAGGGCAAGAGTTAACAAACTTTCGAGGATAGGAAGTTGATCGACATTGTCCCGTTGTCCGTCATGATGGATTACGTGCCAGCAACACTGGGAAGGCCGAGACCGAGATGGAAAAGAACCAAGAAGATATGTACCAACAAGAATGTACCATCAATGCTGGAGGCAGAAAACAAAACAAAATAGAGGAGGACTACAGACTGTCGAGAAGGAAAAGGGGAAGGAGTACTGGGCACAGCGGCACGCCCCGGCTTGAGGCCTGCGTTGCTACATACTTTGTCGATTCAACTGCAACTTCTGCAGACGGTCGTTCCTATTGGACATTAATACAAGCGTCTACTCAGTTCATGATTACTGGTACATGTCATAACAATCTGCTGGTTTGTGGTGGCGGAAGAGAATCAGGATATCCGAGGAAGTTCAGGGTGCGTTACCACACGACTGCAGCAGGGTGCGTTACCACACGACTGCAGCATGTTGGATGCCGCCTGTTTGAGGTTCATGTGGCAACAGACGCAGAGCTGAGCTGGCAGTGGCCGGAAGTTGGGACGCCCAGTCTTCCTCATGTGGTGTCGAGGTGTCGAGGGTCACGAGGTTCCGGTAAGAGAGTCAAGGACCCTCGGTCCTTCGAGCCCGCGAAAGCGTCGTAGGCGAGTTACGGGTACCCGGTACCGTCGAGATCAAATGACTTGCTCCTGTACATGTACCCACTTTCCTGTCAAATGGTTTCCGGGCTAGCTCACAACCAACCCCTTTCGATCGGCGGAGCCTCATCCGCCCCCTGAAACGATATGTCGGAGCTGACCAGTGGCAATACCGCGATGGGACTTGCCGTCGCATTCAGCGCTGCTGGCAGTTGGGCACCGATTCAGGCTAAAGGCTAAATGCCATGCCTCGGATCGCACTTGGCCGTGCCCCTGCTCTATATTCGGCATCTCCCCGCATCGAGAGCGAAGAACCGGGTACCGGGGACAGGGGTCAGGAGACGCAAGTGGAAAGCGGACGCTGTCCTGGGACGTCGTTCATGCAATACCCCACGTTCCTGGCAGACACGCAGCCGACTTCCCATCCTCATCTTGTGGCACACACATCCCCGGATATTATCCAAGAATGCAACCATGCCGGGCCCCAGCGGGTGCGGCGTCAAGATTTTGTAAGTGGTACGAAAATAGCGAGATTGACTTGATCAATTTTAGCATGGACGGGGAGGATTGCCCCTGTCTGCTCGACCTCCTGGAAGCCTTCGGAGCTTGGCGTCGGATCACAGGCGCGTCTTCTAGAGCGACTCGAGGAAAAGACCCACCCCGTTCCACCGAAACTAGACAACGAAGGGAGTAAAGCGGCCGGATGCTGCCAAGACCGTTGCTTTCAGCCCTGGTAGCCCAGCGGAGTAGCGGAATGCAACCGATGGAAGCCCCTGCGACTCATGGTAGCAACCGGGCATGGGGAACAGCCCACTCGCCACCCCGATCACCATTGCTTGTTTGCTCAAGACGCTCGGAACCAGTTTCAAAGAGGTAGATGGTAGTATAAAGACTGGAACCCGGTACTGAATCTTCCAGCACCTCTCTACCTCACTCTCCACGCCGCCTGAAGTCTCATAGCGCCAAAGAACCGACGTCATCACACCTATAGCTACTACAGAAACTTTCGTCAACATGTGGCCCACTCCCAAGATCGCTTTCCTGCTCGTCACGGCACACTCGCTGCTCGTCAGCGGCTCGCCCGTCGACGCCGAGGCTGTGGATGTCGCTGTGCTCGCCAAGCGCCAGTGCCCCCAGATTCACGTCTTCGGAGCCCGCGAGACCACCGCGCCTCCCGGGTACGGCACAGCCGGCACGGTCGTCAACCTGATCCTGGGGGCCTACCCAGGGGCTACTTCTGAAGCGATTAGCTACCCAGCGTGTGGTGGCCAAAGTAGCTGTGGTGGTGCACAGGTTTAGCATAGCCTGATACCCCGAACCCCGAGGAACCCTAATTAACTTGAGGAACCCTTAGTACGGCGACTCAGCTCGCCAGGGCACCAACGCTGTGGCATCGGCCGTCAACAGCTTCAACCAGCGGTGCCCGAACACTCAGATCGTGCTCGTTGGCTATTCCCAGGTATATGAGCTTCCTCCTTCCATTAGATACATTCAGAGCTAATATATCTAGGGCGGTCAAATCATGGACAACGCCGTCTGCGGCGGTCCGGACAGCGGCTCCGGGATCACTTCCACGACCCCCCCCATCTCGGCTGCTGCCCTCAACCAGGTCAAGGCCGTCATCGAGATGGGCTCGCCGCGCTTTGTCGCCGGTCTCTCCTACAATGTGGGCACCTGCTCAGCCCAGGGTGTAAGTCACACTTCCTTAGCGCTCTCCCATTTCCCTCGCCGAGACCTAACATGTGTGTGTTCTCAGTTCGCCCCCCGTCCTCGCGGCTACGTCTGCGCCTCCAACTCGGCGTCCAAGATGAAGAGCTACTGCGACTCGACCGACCCCTACTGCTGCACTGGCAACGACGCCAACTCGCACCAGCAGTACGGCAACAAGTACGGGCAGCAGGCGCTCAGCTTTGTCAAGAGCCAGCTCAGCAACAGCGGTGGTGGTGGGGGGGGCGGTGGCGGCACACCGACAAGTTCATCGACCCCCCAACCCACGGGCGGCAATGGTGGCGGCAACGGTGGCGGCAACTGCTCGGCCCTGTACGGACAGTGTGGCGGGTCAGGCTGGAACGGGCCAACTTGCTGCAGCCAGGGTACCTGCAAGGCTTCCAACCAGTGGTACTCGCAATGCCTTTAGGGGGGAGGTTTAGCGAAGAGGCGGTTAGGTTGAAGAAGAGGAGTGCGGTTATTTCATGTATATATGTTCATTTCAGGCTGCAAAATGCTGCTAGTAGATACAAAACCCTACACCCTGAACCAAGGCGGGGGAGTAATGGTTTACCGTTTGACCGGACTAACTAGTGTGAGTGCTGCCGGAAGCACCCTCAAGTGACTATGTAGATTATTCCGTAGATCCCAATGGCCCTACATGGCACCACGGGCGACCCTCAACACCAGAGCATCCCACTTCCACGACACAATACACACTGCTTATTGCAACAAATCGTACTGCACTTTGATGTACCAGTACCAATGAGGCTCAACGGGAGGGTTCCAGTAATGGTGGAGCTAGGGAAGGGAGAAGGCCAGACGCTACCGTAGCGGGCCTCAGCCCCGAGCATTCAACCGCACAACACGCCCCAATGCTGAGCATGCTGGCGTGAATGTGCTGGAGCATTAGGAGAACGAGAATTGGCTGGCGTCTCTTGAGCCAATTCAACGATCCCATGATGTAGCCGACGTTGGGTTGCGCATGGTAGAGAGCTTGGCCGTTGGCAGTGGCGAATGGGTAGACCGCATCCATGGTTTGCATATCAGGCCCTGGAGCCCACGACTTCTGAAGGCCGGTGTAGTCACACCGGATGTGGATATGATCATCAGTGCCATAGCGATCCAATGCATTGGCGGTCAGTCCCTCCCTCAATTTTTTGAAGTCCTCTTTATCGAGAAACTGTTTGACGCCACTGTTCCTCCCTGCGACGGAGTTGGAGGTGCCTCTCTTCGTTGCATCCGACATGGCCTTTTTCAGGGTGGTGTCTTTCTTCAGGAAGACGGGGGAGAGATCCAGAGGATTGATGCCCATGTAGATCACTTTTCCTTCTTTCACCGAGGTTTTTTGTCGAGAAACATCGAGTCTAGCTTCTTAAGGGCGACCCGGATTGCCTTGTCGAATTTTTGTTGAGCTTTCTTGAAGGAAGCGGTTCGGGCGAAGGGGCGTTCCTTCGTCGGCTCCTGATGCAGCCATCCTTGTCGACGACGAAGGCAGCAGGGGCGACTGTCGGCTGCGGCGGAGGGCAATCCTTGTTGTCAGAAGCAAAGGGGGCGTCATCGTCGCCAAGGGGGGCGTCGTCGTCGTCGTCTTCCTCGTCTGAAGACAAGTCATGGTCCGTACTCGGCTCGCCCGTGTCATTGGTCGCTGGGGAGCGGAGGTTTGTCGAAGCCCTCCGTCGGGCAGGCTTGACTTGGATTATGTCTGAAGGGTATGTTAGCATCCACCAAGATAACGAGTTCGGTCCACTAACCTCGTGTCACATTGACAGGAGCGGAGGGGACTGGCTTGCCCGTGACCACACGAGATGACTTCCGTGGAGCAACCTTGGGAGGCTCTGGAGCAGGTGTCAGTTTGGCGGTGCTGGGGAGGTTCCCGTCAGGGGCTGTACCAACCTTGTGCTTCAAGGGCGGGCGGGGCAGGGCTGGCGGTGGCACGCTGGCCTCGGTGTCTCTTGGCCGGGTTGACATTGACCGAGAGTATGCCCAAGGGGGTGCGGGCAGTGTCTTGCTCGCGGGGGCGCTTTGCGGGGACAGGGCGGAAGTCATCGTCCAGAGGTTGGAAGGCCTCGGTAACCTTGTTTGCGGCGGCAGCGGCAGCGCGCCTTTTCGGACGGGTGTCTAGATAGTCGTCAGCAATGGGGGTCGGGTCAGCCAAGTTTGGTATTGGTACCTTTCGAGGACATCTCGACAAGAAGTCATAAACGAGGACGGACAACAAGCAGAGGTTGGTTGGGGAACCAGGCCTCTAAACGAGGACCTGGAAAAAAGAGTCGGTATGTCGTCCACGCACTTCGGTAAAAAGACCACGAAAAAAAACAGTATCGTAAATGGTCAAGTAGAAGGTATCCTAGGGCATTTGTCTCGGGGAAAAAAAAAGCATGCGGACATGATTGTGGCGTGCACCGGCCCAGTACCGCTGGTCCCCTGGGTACACCTGGCCCGGGGCCACGCGGCTGCGCGACGTTCGAATTGAGACTGAGTCGACGTGATGAGACGGCCCTCGAGGGTGCCTTGGCGGGTCAGTCAGGCTCTAGGCCTCGATGGCGGGCCTCGCATACTGCTGAACATCCTTAGGCTCGCTTGCTGTTGCAAACTTGCAATGAAGCGGTCCGATGAGGCGGTCCGATGAGGTGGTCGTGCTGTTTCGGAAGCCGGTCTCTATCGTGTTGTGCGTACGGTTATCGAGCCATAGTTTGGCTTCTCTACGGCAACCCTCGCTCACAACTGGAACTCCGAGTCCTGCGAGCTCGAGAAGCGCGGCGTAGTTCGATCCTTCGGCGACTGCTAGCCTGGAGTGGTTCCGGCATGTGGTGGAGGTCTTCGAACAGGATTGACAGATCCTGGGTTACTGGCGAATCTCTCGCAGTAGCTGCCATGCATGTTGATCAAGTTGCAGTCGTGTCCTTGCCATCTTTCGGCGTGTCGTGGTTGTATTATTTGCTTGCTAGGTGTGTGCACAAAGGCAAAAGGACATCCTTGCCTTGCAAAGGCCACAGCCACCCTATATACTGCAACACTAGCCGATGAATAACGAGGGTTCATTAGCGACTCAGCTTACAAGGGAAAGTTTTGAGGACTTGACAGATTCCTCGTAGCATGACAATTTGCGGACGCCTTGCGAATATTGCGGGTGACGATCGAATACTTATGTCACTAGTAAAAGGTGTTGAGGTTTTGTGGCTAGGTCTAGTTAGTGTTGGTGTGCCCGTCATTCTTGACTTGTTTCGCTAAAATGTGGGGCGCCTTTTCTGTACTGAGCTCTGATTGGTCGGCGCGCTTGTGTGAATGGTTTCCCTCGACTCAATGACTTTCCCCCGCGATCTCTCTTCCTTTTTCTCTTCTCAACTTTTCTTCGTCAAGTGTCGATCGCGAAGCAAGGACAACCACCACGCCAACAATCACGATTTTTTTTGACAGTCCCAAACTGAGGCTATAACCCTTTTTTCTTTCGGAGGCCGTCCTCGTAAAGAGGCGGTCGCTTTAAACGGTCTAACCGTTGCTCAACTCCCCGCCGTCGTCTGTGGTCGCTCGCGCCGCCAATCTCAGCAGTTGGCCGTCCTCGTTCAAAGTCAGAAACTCAGGTCGTTTCTCGCCCACCAGTTCGACAGTTTTCCGTCTCATTTAGAGTCGGAAAAATATTTCCCAGGCCTGCGGTAAGTTTTGTTCTTCATGCTTCCACCCGCATCTATACTAACGGATTCAGACAAAATCGATAAAATGAGCAGCTCGACTCCATCCTGGGCCTCAGCCCCAAGCCCGGCCGCAGCCACAAGCCCAGCACCGCCAGCTCAGCACAAGTTTGGAGTCTGGTACAATAACTGCGTAGTGCTAGGCGGAAGCAGCCCGTCAGGTCCCGTCTTCGCTAGCAGCAAGACCATTGGCGCCCAGATGTCCAAGATTCGGGCGACCGCCGTTTCAAGCCGGTGCATGCATACCAATCCGTTTTTGGGGTTCACCCTCAACTTCCCGCTGCCACAGGGACAAACAGTGAACGAGGAAGCCGGTTTCGGTGTTCGGTATCGCCGTAAGTTGGGTGCTGTGTGCGCGACGATTGAGTGCATGACTGTGTGCTGACTATCAAACAGTTAACCGGCAGGTGGAAGGCGGCCAAGGGCTCGCCCAGGCGGAGGAGCACTCGCTGTGTGTCAAGTTCCCCCGTGGCCAAACAGTGACCATCGAGGAGGCTGCCCCTTCGCTGGTCACACGGCTCCCTGGCGCCAGGTCCCTTGTCACCGTTCGCTTCAACGACGGCGCACAAGTCAAGGTGGACGGGTTTGGCATGCCGTTCAAGAACCAAGAGGACCCGGACGTCGAAGGATGGATCAACCGGAACGAGCCCATCGTGGAGGGCATCACGCTGCTGGATTTCCTGGCGCAGCGTACGTTCTGTTTTGTGTTTGTCGCATCGCCTTCAACCATGGCCAAGGAATGGGACGACACGCGACTGCCCCCGCCGTTCAGTTACCCGTACGGCAGCGAACACGACTGGCCGAGCGACGCAGAGAGCAGGAACCCGGACTTGAGCCGATATGCCAATCTGCTGGCGGACACGAAGAGCCCGGAGATGTTCCGACCGGCGTTCAGGTCAGAGCCGTTTGTGATTTGTGATGACACACTTGTATCATGCTAACAGTGTAACGTAGCTACGACGACGACAATTCCCACGTTGCCGTCGTGACGCAGTCCGCGGTCCAAGATGAGTTCTGGCTCTACCAGGCAGCTCGCTCCATCGAGCGGAGCAGCGTTAGGGCTTATCTCGCCGACAACGGCCAGGGCTGGTACTACGCCATCTTGCCCCTGCCGAAAGCATTCATGGACAAGTATGGTGATGCTTGGCGCCGGCTGGCCAAGGACAACGAGGTGTATCTCGACTTTGAGGAACAGATCGAGGGAGTGGAACCTAACCCTCAATCATGGTATGTTACCCAGGCCAGGCAGAGATGCGGTCCGCTAACTCCACCCAGGCTCTGCACCATCGTCGGCCACCCGGAGCAGGACTTCCGCGCCAATCACTCCGTTTTGGATCACGAGGTGATCCTACAATGTCGCCAACCCTTTGCCGACCGCGAGAAGTTCGTGCCCAAGACTTTCTCCACCCGCGCGGCGGCCAACGCCAGCCAGAAGAGGAGCGAGGGCAACAGGAATGGGAATTCGGGCTAGTACTCCGCTTCTCTCCGGTTTAAGGTTAACCTTGGCGAGCTCGCACGCAAAGTTACCTCTGCTTGCGTGTACCTCTCTGGTGCTGGGCCGACCCGCTCCCTCCCCGTCGGTTTCAGTTCTGCCCAGGAGACGCAGCAGCAGGACCAAATGGACTTGCATCGCGCTGTGATGAGGGGCCAGGGTTTCTACGACTGGATGACCCGCCCGGCGGCAAACGTCGGTCTCATCCAGGCCAGGGCGTCCGCTTCCATCAACGAGCCGCCTACGCGTACCGCCCGCCCGCCCCCTGTCGTCAATTTCCTCGCGATCCGGGACCAAGCGTATATTGATGCGCTGTTAGAGGAGGTGCTCCCCGTTGATCGGGCTCCGTTCCGCGAGTACATGGTCAACAGGTTCTTAGGCATCGGCATTGTCACCGCAGTAAGTTACATCCCGGGCCTTGTTAGCTAGATATTGTAGCCCCGTTGCTAACCTCTCTACTCCACAGGCCCCTGGTTTTGGTAAGACGACGCTGATAGCGGTAGCCGGCCTCGCAATGGAGGCCTCCATTGGTCACGTCCTGGCTTCCGGTCCGTCGAACGTCGCCGTCGACAACCTTGCCCTTCGTCTGGACCGAACTTCCCGCTCCGTCTGCGCCCGCTACAACCAGGACAAGGCCCAAGACGACCCGACCCGCGCGCGCCACAGGCTGGTGGTCCGGGGCTACACCCCAGACCTGGAGAAGGACGCATTCTTCAAGCTCTTGGAGAACCGGGACTATGTCCCACCAGTGAGCCCCGGGAAACGCAAGAATCCCTGGACACTCCAGCTCTCGCTCGCGTGCTGGTTGTTGGTGTTGCTTGGGTGCCCGCAAGAGCGGTTCGGCGGCCTCCACCCCGACGACAGCGAGGCCCTGCACGGCTTACAGGCGGGGTTCAACAGGCGCCTGAGCCTACGGAACCTTTGCGCGGTCGCCACTGGCGCGTTGACGTGGGCGGAGTTCCGGGCAGCAGAAGACATCGGCAATCTTCACGAGAATGTCATCGGGGGGCTGATGAAGGAGATTCTCGACATCGCCAACATCGTGGCGATCACCCCGGCAAAGGCCCCATCGCTCAGTTACGGCGGCTGGGTTAGACGCATTGCCAAGTGCGTCCTCATCGACGAGGCGGCCAATATGCACCGCAGCGATGTGGGCTGCCTCTGGGGTAACTGCCTCAACCCAATCTTCTTCGGCGGCGACCAAAACCAGCTCCCGCCGACCGTTCTAACGGGTATGGAAAAAGATTCTGATGGGAATCTCTATAACCGCCTTGCCGATGACGGTGCAATCTCCCCTCTATCCTTCCTGATGCTCAGCGGGCTGCCGGTTTTCCGCCTCCGGACGCAACTTCGGATGGCTAACGGGCTCTTCGACTGGGTAGCCGAGGTCCTCTACAGTGAAGTGAACTTCACTTACGCCCCCTCGTGCGCCATCGACCGCCCCGAGTTTGAGGCTGGTCACATCCTGGAGAGACAGGTCCGGAAGTTCCCGGATGTCCGACCCTCCCCTGCCGGCAAGTTTCTTCCCATTTTTGTACACTGCGAAGGTACAAAGGTTGAGGTCGACAAGCGGACCGGCTCGAAGAAGTGCCGGGACCAGGTTGAGGTCGCCCTGAACATCGCGACCGACCTTGTGAGTGAGGGCGTGGACCCGACCAAGATCACGCTCCTCTCGCCCTACGCCGCCAACGGTACGTTGTTTTGTCGCCGGCGTCATAGGGGAGATTGCTAACATGTTGACTTTAGTTGAGCTGGTTCGACGAGTGAGAAAATTGCCCAGATATGCGAACCTCGTGGCGATGGTCGATGCGTCCACGGTCGACGCCTTCCAGGGCCAGGAAAACGACATCATCATCGTCGTGATGGCCACGTCGTTCCCGTACCCGGGGCCCGGGTTTACGACGGACTTTCGCCGCCTCAACGTTCTTCTCACTCGCCAGAGGTGTGGGCTGGTCGTTGTCGGCGATGTTGACATCAAGGCGGCGGGTGGCAACAACGGGCCAAGGGCTGGATGGGGTGGCCGAGGGGGGAGGCGTGAGCACGCGTTTTTGGTCGTCTCGCCTAACGGCGAAAGGCAGTGGAAATCGGCGCCAATGCTCCAGCACATTCACGCCAGCATGATCAGAAATGGGCGTGTTGTGCGGCTGAATGTTCGGGACTGAGGCTTGCTGGATGCTTATATATAGTTTTGTAGTTTTCTTTAATTATGTTTCGTGTTCCCGGCGCCCTACTTACTATGCTAACCTTCTCCCCTTCGTGTATTGTGGCGTGTCTTAGACAGCCCCGGTGAAAGACGACGGCGTCGGGTTGGAATCGAGGAGCACGAAGCGAATGCGCAAACGCTACGTAACCCCCTCAAATGACTGAGATACACAACGAACCGACACACGTATTGCAGCAGTATCAGATGCCTCGTTCTGCCCGGTGAGTCCTGGCCTCGAATCCCTAGAGTTTCGGGCGCGCAATATTATCTCCTTTCGAAAGGGGCCCGCTAGATGTCTCAACACTGATCCTCGACCGGGGTCATAACAATAAGAGAAGAAGGAAGATACAAGTACAGTTGGCTTCTGTCTGAGCTCAGGTATCCTGGCCGTTACTTAAGGTGCCCGCTTATCTATTCGGTAGGAGGTGACTGCACTGCTTGAGTGTGTGTGGTGTTGTGACCCTGAAAGAGTCATCAGAGCACACACTACAAGACAGGACAAACTACTAACAGATTGACGAGACAGGTCTGAGTTTGAGAACCAATCACACCTATGCGCTCAATAACGGAAGCGTCCATTCATCCTAGTTCTCACTCGCCTCCGTTACAAAGGCGATCACGATACCAATTGTGATCACTGAGCTCAAATGATTTCCGTTTAATACCTATTCTATTGCAGTCGTCATTTTGAAGTCGAGTCCAAAAGCTCAGATTGCCGTTTTAGGAAATACCCGGCGATCCGCCGATGCGGAGACACACGGCAGACGTCGCTTGGTACGCCGAAAAGGTGGGGAAATCTCGGGGAAATCGGCATTGTGGAGCCCGCGTTGTCGTGCCCAAGTTCCATCGCTGCACCAAGACACGAGACATCGCGATAAAGTACAGTCGCTTTTCAGACTTCAGGAAAATCATGAAGTATCGGATTTTAAAAACTCGACTCAAAAGAAATACGGGAACCCCCTCCGCGGGGTCGTGTCTGTCTATCCGGGTATCCCACTGAAAGATGCATTATGTACGAAACCGCCATGCTTTCAACTCAGGCAAAACAAATAAAACCAACGTCGCGACAAATCACCGCAAGATTAACGCCCCTCCCCCCCAACAGGGCTCTTCATTACGCAGCCGTCCGCCTCGGGCCCCAAGGCGCACTGAGGTCCTCCTTGCTCCCGCCCTTGACCTTGACCTTGGCCTTGGCCTTCTGATCATGCATATATTCCCTGAATCCGCGGCGTATGTGCGTCGTGGCACGCTTGCCTCTGATGCTAGTGAGCGTGCGCAGCGGCTGGTGCGGCTCGAACGCGTCGCTGTCGCTGCTCTCGCCGGCGAGCTGGCGCTGTTTGTGCTTGGCGGCTTCCTCCTCCGACTGCGACGAGGGCGCCTTTTCAATGTCGGCGGCCGACGGCTTGGTCTTCTTCTTGAAGGGCCAGATGTTGGGCAGCGGGATCTTGGCGGCCAGGGCCTCGACCCACGAGTCCGGAATCGTGCGGATGAAGACGCCCCAGGGGAGGGATATGGCTCCCAACCCGACCGAGAGGCCCCATTCCTTGCCGTTGAGCGGTGTGATCTTGAAGGCCGCGCCGCCGACAAAGATGATGAGCACTTGGCCGCCGACCATGATAATGTTGATGATGATGAAGAACCAGTTGCGGGTGATGCCCTCAAAGATGTTGTACCGGTTGTCCAAGCGGCGGTTGCTGGGGACGATGGGTTAGTCAAAGCAGCAAATGTGGAGGACGGTTGGGCTATAGCTTACTTTAGCTCGTTGAAGATCTGCAGCCACACAAAGGTGTTGAAGACAAGCGTTCTGAGGCGCTCCTCCTGGTTCGCGTTCGTCACGTCGTAGCCAAGCAGCGAGGCGCCGGCAAAGTTGAGAACCAGAGTGATGACAAGTTGGCAGATGGCCTGTCCGATGATCATCTTGCTCATCCGCGTGCTGATAAGAGATGCCGTCTTCTTGTCCGGTTTGCGGTCGAGAACTGATGGCGAGGGCGGATCCGTGGCCAGGGCAAGCGCGGCGAAAGTGTCCATGATCAGGTTGATCCAGAGCAGCTGAACGGCGTTGAGGACAGACTCCTCCTTGTCGCTTGCGACGGCGGAAACAAAGGTGAGGGCCACGGCAGTGATGTTGACGGTGAGTTGGAACTGTTCCCACTGTTAGCGAGTCTGCCAGCCTTGTTTTGAGGGAGGCGAGAAAACATACCTGCAAGAACTTCTTGACAGCGTCATTGACGGCTCTGCCCCAGCTGATGCCCTTCACAATCGACGCAAAGTTGTCATCCATAAGGATAATGGACGCAGCCTCCTTGGCGACTTCAGTACCCGCGATACCCATGGCAAACCCGATATCAGCCATCTTGAGAGCCGGCGCATCGTTGGTGCCGTCACCGGTCACGGCAACCGTCTCGCCAAGTTCCTTCAGCGTCCGTACCAAAATCCGCTTGTCCTCGGGGCTAGACCGCGCAAGAACCTGGAGCTTGGGCACGAGCGCCTTGAGCTCCTCCTCGCTCTTACGGCGGAACACGGGGCCTTCCATGGCAATACCGCCCTCCTCGGGCTTATAGATACCGCATTCCTTGGCGATGGCGCGACCGGTAAGAATGTTGTCTCCAGTGACCATGCGCACAGTCACACCGGCGCGACGACAGTCCTTGATGGCGTCAATGACGGTGGGGCGGAGGGGGTCCTTGATACCAAAGATGGCGACGAGAGTCATGTCCTTGTGCACCTTGTCAAAGTCGGCGGCGGCGATTTCTTGCTGGCCAGCAAGCTCTGCGGGTGGCCACAACTCGAAATCGCGGTAAGATGAACCGATGGTGCGGAGGGTTTGGCCAGCGTACGAGGTGATGGTTTGTGAAAAGACGGCGCGGTCCTCCTCGGTCATTGCGGTTGTTGTCAGATCGTCGGCCGTAGGATCCCCGATGAGCTGGGTGCAATTCGCCAACAGAATCTCGGAAGCGCCCTTGACATACGCGCGGAAACCCCCGTTTGGTAGCTTGACCACCGTCGCCATGTACTTGACCGCCGAGTCGAAGGGAATGACCTGGACGACATTGGCGTTGGCGCGCTCTTCCTGGATCGGGCCAGCACCGAGGTGGTCGCGGCAGAGTGTGAGCAGGGCGACCTCGGTCTTGGAGCCAATGAAGGTCTTCTCGCCGTCGGCATCGCCCTCAAAGGCAGTCGAATTTACCGCGTTGGACTGGACAAGGAGTTGCTTCGTCGTGCTGCTGAGGTCCTTCACGAACTCGCCCACGGGCACATTGGGGATGTTGATATCGACGGGGTTGTCGGCCTTGCCAGAGTCCTCCTCCAAAGGCGCATCGGTGCCACCAAAACTGAGGCTCTTGCCCAAGGTCGTGGCAACCACAGTCATCTTGTTCTGTGTCAGGGTGCCAGTCTTGTCAGAGCACACGGTAGTGGCATTGCCCATGGTTTCGCAGGCCTTGAGAACTCTGACCAGGTTGTTGTCTTTCATCATGCGGGTGGTCGCAAACGCGAGGGCGAGGGTAACGGCCAGGGGCAAGCCCTCGGGGACCGCAACGACAACGACTGTGACCGAGGTGATAAACAGCCGCAGGAAGGTCTGGCCCTTCTGGTCCGGGGTGTCGTGGTTGGAGGGGAGCTGGGCCAGGAACTTGATGAGCAGGACGATAAACAGCAGCAGCGCGGCGCCACCGCCGAACTTGGCAATGCCGTCGGCCAGAACGTTCAGCTTCCTCTGCAGGGGGGTGTCATCCTGGTCCGTGTGCATCGACATCATGATCCGGCCATAGCTGGAGTTGACGCCGACGGCAGTAACCAGGAAAGTGCCAGTACCCTCGTTGACCTTGCTGCCGGAGATGATAAAGGGGTCGAGCTTCTCGATGTCGGCCGCCGCCTTGCCTCCCTTGGCGACCTCGTCGAGCGCCGCAAACACTTCGTCGGCGGCAACCTTCTTCAGCAAGTCGGATTCGCCAGTAGCAGAAGATTCGTCGCACTTGACACCGTGGCCCTTGATGAACACTCCGTCGACCGGGATCACGTCCCCCGGGTCTAAATGCAAGACGTCGCCGACCATGATGTTGAAGATTGATATCTCGGCCGACTTGCCCGAGCGGATCACCTTGACGGTGCGATCTCCGGCCTTCTTGTTGAGTGTGTTGAACTGGCGCTGCATCTGCCAGTCATTGACCGTGCCCACAGCCACAACAATGATGATGGCAACCATGATGGCGACACCCTCGACCCACTCGATCTTGGCTCCACCGTCCTCATGGGAGACGCCAAAGGTCTGGTACAAACCAAGGGCGAGCGACACGACGGCGGCGACGGTCAGCAAGATCAGGACCTTGTCGTTGTAGGTAATCCAAGCCAGCTCCAGCAGCGACTTGGCCTTCTTCTCGGGCAGCCTGTTGTCTCTGAAGATGCGCTCTCGGTCGGCGAACTGCCCCCTGTGCGCCGGCCGGGGGGGCGCGGGGTTGTCGGCCATGGGAACGGGTGCGGTATCGCCATCGGTGCCATACTTGGGCGTGCCCTTCGGCACGACGTCTTCGAAGGCGACAACGCCGTCGAGCGCGCTCTCGTCGGTGCTGAGGCCGGTATTACGGTCGGTGCGCAGGCCCTTCTCGAGGCCTGCGAGGCCACCAAGCGCGTAAAACGCGTCGAGGCTCTTGGGATTCAGGAGCTTGGAGAGGTGACCGGGGGAAAATGCGAATTTGTTGTCCTTCACATCGTACATATCATCGTTGGTCGGATCCGGGGTCAACGCGTCCTCGAGGTTGAGCTGGAACCCGGTCTTGGCATTGGGGCCGCTGCCATTGGGAGTTGTTTCGGTGGAGCTCTCAGGCTGCGGAAGGTCAGACATGTCTTTCGCGACGACGGTGTATTTCACGACGCGCGAGTCAGTCGTATCGAGGGGACCTACCTCGGCCTTTGGGGCAGGATCTGCCATTGGGGAAAATATTGGTGATATCCCAATTGATCAATGCATCAAAACGGTAGGAAGGGGGGAACTCGATTTGGGCCGCGGCGGACCTGGCAATAAGAGAAAGCCAGTCGATGCGCAGGGACCACCGATGAATGATGCAATCGATTGGGAGAGGCCTCCTGAGGCGCTCAGGCGGGCAAGACGTGCGCTGCGCGTTCGCGGGCGGGCAAGCATCACAAGAATGCCAGGACCAAGGTCCCATAAGCTTCCAATGCTTCTTGGCACAGTTACCCGGAACTAAATACGTACGGTGCGCACACAGTGTGGCGCCACCCGCAGCTCGTCGAATCATGCAGCGGTTCCTGGCGGATGTTGCAGAAGTGCGGCCTGCTCAGCCACTGGCGACACATCATGAATCGGTCATCGGTAGCACAAGCCGCAATGCGACGATAATGAACACACTGTGTGAGGTCACCCCAAATACCGCCTTCCGTCTGCATGGATTGGACCAAATCAAGCATTTTCTTAGCGCGGGTCTCGGCCAGCTGGACAATTCTTGGCGTACGTGCGCTGTCCTTCCATTGCAATCGACAGACTGCTGATCGGGTCCGTCCTGTTGTCTGCGGCAGAATCAAAAGTGCGAGAATGCGAAAGTGCGCAGTTGGGCCGTTCACAGGCTTCAAAGAAACCCGAAGTAAAGCGGTAAGCTGAGCTGTGTGGCATCCTTCACCGCAAAACCAAACGGTATGATCAGCGATCCTCACAAAGATTCCAACGGGCATTGAGACATCCGCGTTGGCGCCCAACGCCGCCGTTCTGACGGGCTGGCTGACCCCTGGAATCTTACATCCTCGGGGCGGAATGGCGCGGGTGAGAAGGGCACAGCAACAACGGAGGCAACCGACACACCAACAGCAGCAGTGCCTGTGGCGTGCGGCATTCGCAACGCCTGACAGAAAGGCGCTGCACTCCCAGCCGATCCAACTGTCGTACCTGCATGGCCCGATGCGGCGGCCACAAGGCACGTTGAAACAAAAGAGGGTAGTGTCACGGGCTTAACCCGTGACTTGCACTGGTTGGGCTGCAGACCCACAAGGTGGGTCTGCGCGTGGTCTGTGCGCAGGCGCGCAGGGTTTTCCCCTCGCGCCTGCAGCCCACCACTTTGCCTCCCTCGTCTTTCCACGAATATCCTACTTGGTACCCAACATTGCATCACCACCCGTGATACCCCTAGATTCTGGAAGGGATTTTAACCTCGATAAGACTATTTAACTTTATTAAATAAGTATGGAAGCCCTACTTTATAGTAGAGTACTAGAACTAGGTATAGAGTTAACGTTTGTAAACTATTAGAGAGGTGCCTTCTATACCAGAACGAGGGTTATAGTAGTAAAGACTAAGTATAGCCGAGTAATATATATTGAAGCTTAGAGAGGTAAAGAATATACCCTAGAAGTTAAATATAGTAAGTGGTTAACCTATAACGAAGTATAGAAAAGGCTACGTAACTACAAGTATCTCTACTATAGAGAGCTCCCGAAGTTACTAGAGAGGTATAATAAGCTTGAAAATCACCCCCTTAGAGATTAGTTTTTCAAAGCCGAACTTACCTACCTATAGAGCTATAAGGAAATAAAGTTATAGATCAAGATTAGTAAGAACGACCGTATAGCTAAAGGTTATAAGATCCTAGACTATAGGTAGGTATACGTTTATAAGTTTAACAAGTATAGTAGATACTAGAAAACGAAAGTATAGCTTGTAGTACGTAGCGACTAGTAGCTTAGAGGTATAGCGGAGAATAATTATATAGTAACTCTAGCCGGAAGGTTATTCTAAAGTTTATAGTAATCTCTACCCGCTTCGACCTAGAGTTCCTATAGTATAACGCAGTTAACGTGTTTATAAACGCTGAAATTAACGAAGATATATTTATATAACGTGGTCCACCATCGAGTGGCGCACCCCATCGAGTGGCGCACTTTTCCAGA
>MU857203.1:0-20553 GCA_033296705.1 Chaetomidium leptoderma | reverse complement strand
CCTGGAAAAGTGTTCCACTCGATGGGTTGTTCCACTCGATGGTGGATCACGTTATTCTGAGAGTTTATATCTTTGAGCTTGCCCCCGTCCGCCCTCATTGTTCCTCTCATAATTGACCCGGGACGAAGCACTAACAACAAACAACTGGCGGAGTCGAATGCTACTCCAGGAGCACCTCATGACACCACTTGTAAATGACGCTGAGATCCAACCACCCCCATGTTACGCCAGAGTATTTTGATGCAACCACCAAACGACGCTATGACCCCTCGCACGAACCCAGGCCATGCTTTACTGGTAGAAGGAGATGCGTGGCATAACGACAGTCGATGGAGGCCGGTCGGCTTGAAGAAAATACAATCTTTTCCTCTGACACAAGTCCGTACAGTGAGTGGGCATGGCCGACCCAGGATGAGGAAGTCGGGTGACCTTACACGTAGTTACGGGACTTGTAACCTCCCTCACCTCGACCAAAGCGCACCGGGCACGCTCCCCCGGCGGAACAACGCGGTTGCTCGAGAGGCAAACAACGCCCCAGTGAACGGGCCGAGGGGTGACGTTGCCGAAATAGGAAGAGCTGCTGCGAAGCAACGTTTTCTTCGCGACCTGCTCCTCTGAGCCTCAGTCGGCTTGGCGCCCTCGTGGTGCCCAGTGATGAATGATAAAACGCTCGCAGGAACAAACCACATGATCCCTTCCATGGGAGCTCGTCCGGCTTCATCTTTCTGAAAAGACAACGTCGGTTTCTTGGCTCAACTGATCTGTAGGCTCACATTAAAATCCCAACCGATAGAAGCTACGAAGCTACCATCGTTCATCCAAACCATGCAAACCGCCAACTTCATCGTGCCACACACCGGAAATGCTAGAAATGCCAGAAAAAGACAAGCTTGAAGCAGAGGAACAAGTGTCAGTAAAGCAATCATTGTGTCAATACTTCCGAAGCCTAGAGAGAGAGAGATAAAGTAGCAAAGGAAAGCCAATACACATAAAAGACACCGAAGACAAAATACAACAGTTAATCTTCATGAGAACCCGGCCCAATTCCATTCCCCAAGAAAGAGAGCAAAACCCGCGTGTGACGCTTTCGTCATGTGTCCTCTCCTTTCAGATGCGAGTCGCCTGCCTCGTTCGGCCAACCGACGTATTAAACAGTGTACAAAACCGCCCCGTCTATTTCCTCTCCCCCCCAAAAAGATAGATAAATAAAGAAATTCTGCTCGCTCCTTAAAGCATCATCCTCCTGTTACCACCGGTCGCCGTGGCCTTAGGCCCATCTGACGTTGACGACGGTGTGTAGATACCCGAGTAGTCTGTCGCCTTGATACCGGTAGGCTTGCGGCCGAGCGTGTCATCGTTGCTCGGGTCGCCTTTATTTGGTTGCAACAGGTGATTGTCCGTCAACATGCTAATGTTGTAGACGCTCTTCGGGATAAACTTGCCGGCAACGCCAGGCCCAACAAGGAGAGCGAGGAAGACGACAAGCAGGAAAAAGTAGAGGATCGCGTAGCGCGTGACACGTCTCCTCCGGAGCTTGGTCTGCTTCATCGAGTAGATTGGTGGGCGGATTTGTCGGCTAGAGGCACCGCTGTTAGTCATGTCCCAATTGTGGAATTCGCAAGCCGCGCGGGGAAAAAAACACATACCTTGGACGAAGCCAGAAGAGCATCATCGAGTGCAGCTTGTCAATCTGGGGGACCAGAATGACAGGGGCCATGATGAAGAGGATGATGTGGCCGAGAACGAAGTCGGCAGCGAACATGGACAACTCGGTGATCTTGCACAGAAACTCGCGAGCTGGCTGCGACATTGAGTGCCAACCCATCGAATACCACTTGCCGGTCCAGAAAGCAATGTTGGACTGGTCCGTCTTGAACTCTCTGGTGAGCGCGAGCGAAATGATCAACTTGAAGATGAAGCGCTGAATAGCCACAACTGTGATCATGCCGAGAAGTGTCCTGGCGAAATCAAATTTCTCCAGGAAGTACAGGGCCTCGAAGAAGACCAGGATGATAATGACGGCGAGGGCGTGCGCAATGGCGGCGAGAACGGAACCAAACTTCTTGCAGCACATGCTCAGGAGTGGGCCCATGCAGCAAGCCATGCCGAAGAAGGCTGCCAGAGCGCCAGCGTTGATAGCGATGGGTGCAAACGCGATGATTGCGATCCGGATGAGTGACGCCGTCGCCTTCGCCTTCGGATCATTGAAAAGGACACCGGTCTGGGCATTGATGAATAGGTAGGGGATCAGTGTCACGACGACGAGGAGGAAGGGCGAGAATATCTCGGCCCAGAAAATGTTGGTGATGGCGGCCCGGGAAACGTCGCCCGACATCTTGGCAGACGGGTCTCCCAAAGCTTTGCGCTTGTATCCCGTGGTTCGGGTCCGAGAAAGGCGACAGAAGGCGATCCATGACGACGCGTGCGAGCGGGAGTTGCCACGAGACAGCCAGCGGAGGTAGTCGCGGTAGTCGATGAAGAAATCGGTCCAGGCGAACTGGTGAGGGTTGTAGAGGAACGGCGATACAACCAGGGCCAGCAACGAAATCCAGAAGTAGACAAGCGCCGCCTGCCAAATGGTGACTGTGGCAAAAAGCAGCATCATCAGCGCGCGGGCGCCAAAGTAGACGGACGGGCCAGCAAATCGAGAGTAGAGCACCCCAAACGGAATACGAGCAGTGGCAAAGCCACGTCCGGTACCGATATACCTGGCGCCGCCGAAGGTGATATCCTGCTGAACCGAGTTGGAGTAGATCTGACAGACGAAGACCTCGAAGAAGGGCGAGAGGGAAGCGATCTGCTTCGCAAATCGGGTCAAGGCGCGCAACAGACCCCGCTCCGTCAGTTCCTGAACCATCAGAGGAACGTACGAGAGCAAGAAGACGAAGAGAATGGACAGAATGCAGCGGTAGACCCAGTCCACGAGCGAATCCGTGTTTGAACAGCCAGTGGGGAAGAGGGGATCAGTGATGGGCACGTCCCGATTGTATTCGCAAGGCTGCGTCTCATACCGGATAGCGCCGATCTGGAGGAGGCAGATCATGAACAGCTGCACCGACAGCATGATGAACATGTTGTTGACGTGGAAACCGGGATGGGCGTAGTAGAACGAAAGGAAGCGGTCGAGCGGGAGCTGTGTTCCCAAGTAATAATACTCTCTAGAGAGCATCTGCTCACCCATGCCCGTTCCGATCTTGGTCGTGAAGTTGAGAATGGAGCCAAATCCGAGATCGCGGCCCTTACCGCACTGGTAATATTCGCAGTGCTTGATGCGACCACCGCGGAGCAGAGCGTTCATGCCGGCGTAAATATCTTCGTTCAGATGGAGACCCTTTTGCGCCTTGGACACGCCACCACGGGTCGTCATGAAAATACCGTTGAGAAAATCGGGATGACCGTAGTGGAGCTTGCCGCCGATTTGGGAGAGAGTTCTCGCAAAGAGCGTGCCGAACGTCTGTTCCTTGCCAGCAGCAATATCACCGAGAATCCCAATGTTCTCCGAGAAAATGTACTCGCGGGCACCCAAGATGGCGACGGGGGTATGGGTGGCGTTCTTGACTCCAGGAGTGTAAGGTGACACGTTGTCGACCTTCATCTCCTCGAACTCGGCCAGCACGCTGCGAATCTTGAGGCATTCTTCCAGGTAGTTGTCCTGGTTGGCATCGATGAGCTGGATATATTCACCGCGGTAGAAGATGATGGAGTGGTTTTGGTTGTCGGATTTGCCGTCGCCGAGAATCGGGTTGCCAGAGAGCTGGACGCGGAACTTGGGCCGGCGCATACCATTCTCCATAATCTCGGAATGACCGTCAATGAGAGCAGAGTAGAGACGGGGCTCCTCGCCTTCGACCAGTGGGGGCTCTTCGTCCAGGTACGCAATCTGCAGATCCGGGTAGGCGCGGAGCAAAAACTCGGCATTCTCCATCTCCTCCTTCTTGAACTTCGAGTAGCGCTGCATCGAAACGACCAATTTGAACTTGCGGCGGGCCATGCGCTCGAGCTCACGCTCGAGCTTGTCAGAATTACCGCCAAACATCTGGACGACTTCGGGGTTCTCGACGCGGTAGAGAAGTTTGATGGCGCGGCTGTAGTTCATGAAACCGGAAATGGTGCGGTACAGCGTTTGGAAGCGGAGCGAGGCCCAAATACGAGTCCTGAGAGTGTACTCGGGAGCCGACGACTTGAAACCAATGCAGTAGAAGGGCAAATCGTCAATCTTGCTCTTGGCCGTGTCCTTCTCGTTCTTGTCGTCTTCCCCATTGAACTGCGAGGTCTCGTCGGCGAGGATCTTGGTGTCCTTGACGAAGCAATCCCACTCATGAGGATGGAGCTGCTTGAGGTACTCGAGGAGGGTGACACGCGAGTAGGGCTCGTCCTCGCGGATGATCTCCCTGAGCGAGAGAAGAATCTTCTCGCTGTAGTGGGGAATCATGACCGTGAAAGTGGGCATGTTGTCAACTGGGAGCGGCTCGGGGATGGGTGCCGACAGTGATTGCGCAAAGAACGAAATTCTCCGCTCGGCCTCGCTGTAGCTGGGAAAGAACTCGGTCTTGAACGAATGGTCCTCCTGGGCGACGAAAAAGGTCGGGGCGCGAAGGGTGCGCTTGCCCTCCTGCTCGGACGGCACCTGGTGATAGAGGAGCTTCTGAACATGGTCGATGGCCAACAAATGCTCGCGGTACATGGAAATGACAATGGCATTCCAGATCTGCGAGATGAGCACCTTCGGCTTGTACTTGATCTCCATGTCGGTGGTGGCCAGAATCTTCGAGTACATGCGCTTCGGTAGACGGGAAAAGACGTTTCTCCAGGGAGTCAAGATGGACGCGCCCAGGTAGAAGGACCGAGCGACGGAGACGACCGTGTTCGCGAGAACGTAGCACAGATAAGTGTCGAGGAAGAAGAAGATGAGATCGGTGAAGAGCATGAGACCCAGTGTGATTTGGGGCTGGTACTGGCAGAGATACCTCTGCAAGATGGTATCGCCGAGGCAGCTGGTGGTGTTCATCATGTAAAGGTAGCGGATCGGATCCCGAATCGAGAGCGACAGATAACCATAAGACTCTCCAAACTTGACGCCGAAGATGACAATCCACATGCCATAGGACAGAGCCATGTCATTGCCCCGAAGACGCGGGTAGCTGGCGGTGAACGTCTGGCTTGCAACATATTTTCTCGACTTCTTCGTCAGGTAGCTTCCAAACAGACCACCCAGGGGCATGACGGAGAAGAAGATGAAAGTGAGGACGGCGATGATGAATTGCACAATGCTGAGGGCGAGCGCGACCTGGCTGTCCTGTTTTTCGAGATATGCCTTTTTGTTGGCTGCCGGCATGAAGACGTAGACACCGGGGGCGACGTTGATGATCAAGATGGCAATGAGGAAGAACAGACGCTTTGTCAAGTGCTGCGCGCCGGCCCACCTCCGAGGGACATATAGCCACTCCGCGAGACTCGCCAGCAGTTGGATGAGGGCGGCGATACTGCCACCGAAGCTCACGAAGGACCACATGGCCGAAGGCGGAGAAGCGTTGTTGACCTCCTGCTCATAATCTAGCGTGATGAGCGTTGGCGAGTTGAATGCCGTAAAGAACCAGAACATGGAGACATGGATGATCCAGATGCGGTTGAAGTTGACGAGCAAGTGAAACCAGGAGCGAGTCTCCTTGTAGGTCTTGAAAAAGGCCTTCTTCCACACCACATCCTTGAGCTTGAGATAACGCTCAGCGGGAGGCACATCGACGAGTTTGCTCTTATCCTCGAGCACGATGCGCTCGATGCCCTCGGGGTACCAGAAGAGCTGATTGCAATCGTCATAGCCGATGATCTGGTTGTGGTCTCTCTCGCGACGAACGTAGACGCCACCCACGATCTCGTATCCCTGGTCCCGGCAGTACTGGTAGAGAGGCGTGATGATGTTGTTGAGGAAGGTGAACTCCTCAACGGGTTCCACCATGTTCTGGCAAGCCGGCGAGTTCAGGTAGTCATCGGCACATTTGAAGATGAAGCAGAGACACTCGGGCATGAAGCGAACCTGGTTCGCCTCACCCCAGCAGAGAAGGTAAAGAGCGACCTGGCGCACGCGGTCATGCTGAGACATGCGGTTCATCCTCGTCTTCCAGCGGTACTCGGCGGCCTCGAGCGAGTCATCGCCTTCCAGATCCTCGAGGGCTTCGGCCTCGTTCTGGGCATCGCCCTTCTTCTTGCCCTTCTTGCTCTTCTTCTTGCCCTTGCCCTTCATGTTGGCAAATCCAACGGAATCGTCAAGATCCAGGTGAGCGGCAAAGTACCACTTGCGGTAGTTTGCATTGTCGCCACCGATGTAGTCGGCGTGGAGGGAGAGGAGAGCCTGGTTGGGCGTCATGCGCGATGCCCGAGAGTCGAGGAGAATCATGAAGTGGTCGTACATGTTGCGCATGCTGTCGCGCTGGAAACCGAACTTGGCCGTCAGATCAAGGAAGATGTCCTCGATCTCCTCCTTTGAGAGCGGAATCTGTGCATCGGATGTCCAAGCAGGATACGGCTCTCGTGAGCGTTGGCCGGCAGGGAGGACATTGCTGTAGTCCATGCCATAATTGGGAGTCGACGCGCCTGAGGACCGGTTGCCTCCGTACGAGATTTGCGACGAAGGGGGCCGGTATCCCCTTGCCCCCCCTTGGCCCTCGTTGTAGCTGTTGTAACGCTCGTCGCCGCGTCCGTAATAGTCCATTTCGGCAGCGCGGGCCATGTCAGAGCGCATGGTGAAGTCACTGAAGGTCTCAGAATCCTCTTCAGACCCCTGCCGGTGGCCCTGGCCGTTCCCACGGGCGGCTCGATCGTCCCCTTGATCATAGTAGCCGTCGTTGTTGTTGTTGTTGTTGTTGTTGTTGTAGTAGTCGTCTTGGTACTGGTCGTGATTGTCGTAGTATCCACCGTCCTGGTGATGCGGGTTGTTGGGGTCCGCATTGTAATAACCGCTAAGAGAATGTTAATGAAAGGGTCTGAAGCGCAGCGAGAAAGAGGGGTAGGGCCGCCACATACGACTCGTCATAGTAGCCATCGCCCTGTTGCTGACCACCGTGGCTGTTGCCATGCGCATTGTTGGGCCCGTTGTTGTCATAGTAATGCTGGTCGTCCTGGTAGTACGAGTCGGTGTTGCCCTGATGGCCGTAGCCGTCATCGTAGTCACGATGGCCCTGGTCGTGAGCCTGGCCATGACCCTGGCCCTGGCCTGGGCCTTGTTGATATCCCGACATCCTGGGCGCGGTGTCTGGAATGCGAGGCAACGGTCAGATACCATTCGAATGAGAGCTCTTAAGGACAGAGGGGACATGTGGCCAAGTCGGCGATGCGATCATCGCGACGAAGGGCTGTCAAAAACACGTAGCTTACCAGATCAACAGCTCATGGGCAAGCTTTGTGTACCAGGTTTTGCGGTCAAGGGAGGTGCACCGTCAGGAAACCGTCGAGCACGGGTTGCAGCAGTCTGCTGGGGTGCTCGGGGCCGTGCAAAAATCGACTGAGAGTGGCCGGCCACAACAGAAAAACGACGGAAGAAAATTCGCGATTGATTTGTTGGTTGCTGAAGAGCAGTGAATGCTTCTGGAGGCCGCCGGTGTTGATGCACAACACGCGCGGGATGAGCGATTGGCGGCGCGGTGGGGCGCAGAGTGCAGGTGCTGCTGCTGTTGGCTTGGAGATGACAAGTCGAACGTGCTCTGCAGCCGGAGAGAAAATCGGTCGACAGGAGAGGCTCCGTGCACAGCTCAAAGTCCTGACGATTGAAAAAAAAATTAAGTTTTCTTCCACGTCTTCCTAGAAACGGCGGCGTTCCGAAATGCTCCTCCTTCGTATCAACGATTGTGACGGTGTCGGTTCCTTCGCGATCAGGTCGCCTGGCTTGCTGCGGCCCTCGTATTTTGTGTCGGCACGCAAGGAGCTGCAGAACCGAACGACTGGTTGGCGGTTGACGGCGCGGTGGTCGATAGGTTGCCGCTAGAACTGGCGCCACTGCACAACCGCAGGAACTTCACGGATTGGACCCAAAATGAGAGATGGGAAGAGGGAGGCACGAGCGAGCGAGGGGGGAAATCAAGAGAAAAAGCTCCGGCCAAGAGCAGGTTGAGGGGAGAGGAACAGGGAAATGGAGGGAATGGAAAGGAGGCATTCAAGGATTGGGTGCGTTTCGTCGTGCGGGAAAGAGACAGACAGGGGGGGCCAGGACGGCGCGCGGGTTGCTGGCCGTGACAGGGGTGATGGCGGTCTCGCCAGGGGCTCTTGGCTTGGAAAGGGACGGACGGACGGAGGTGTGTTGGCCAGTTCCGCACTGTGCGCGGCAGGAATTGGAGGGACGAGGTCGGCGGGATTCCGTCGATCCTTTGGCATTCAGTTCACCTCAGGCCACAGGATGAGAAAAGCGGCTGCAGGCCTTCTCGCCTGCGCTGGAATTGCTGTTCAGACTTCATTCTGAAATGCCATCCAATAATTGATCATCTCGTCTGTTCTTCATAAGCCGGCCACTAACTACTGTCAGGACTTCTCCATGACCGCCCACAGTGTCCCCGGGCCGTCTCCAAAACACTCCACGCGCGCCAGGGGCTCATTGCCAGGTCCCCATTTCGCCACTTGTGCGAGATTTTCCACTGGGGAGACTGGCGGACGAGGAAGCTGGGCCTCTCGACTCTGCGGTTGTCGAGAATTCGATCATTGGACCTTGGCAGCTGCGAGAACAGGCTGCAGGGCCAGCGGATACGCCCCTGAGGACACCAACGCGACTCCCCGGGACTTCCGTTGAATTCACGCCACGATCGAGCGGCAAGTTACATAAGCACTGTGTACCCAATCAGAATGCCTGTACGCACTTGACGCAGGAATCGTGCAACCATTGCTGGCGGTCTGCGACGGCCTGTCACGCCTGTCAAGCCGAGATTGTGGTGCGTCAGATTCAACTGCTCCGCCACTTCCAGAGTCCCTGTCCCCCTGAATCAAGCTCCACAATCGCGCGGCCGAAGTTTCGACAGGGTACTTCCTTGTACATTGATCTCGGCTCCTCAGGCCTGGTCCCTGGATCAGGAGAGCCATGACGACAGTGGTAAAGACAAAAACAAGGAAGCTGACGGACAGCTGACGGACAACCTCCGAGATAAAACCAGTTCCAACACTTGACTCCCTCGAGCCCTCTTGATGTTACCTGTTGAGATGGCTGGTTCGGACAGCGATCTCAAAACGGTGTTGCTTGCTTCCAGGTTCGCACTGCATTCTCCAGGTTTTTCTGTCTTTGTACAGAATAGGCTCGACTCCTCCACGGCCAGCTGCCTGCCGGTGAAGCGGCGGACACGAGCAAGCTGCACCGCCACGAGAGACAAGACTAAAATGTGATGTTAAACTATTGAGAATACGAGGTGCTAGCTCTTTCCGAGTGAGCCGTTTGGTTATGTACAAACTGCACCTCAGTCATCCAACGCACGATTCTCCGGAGACTTCTTCCAGAGTGGTCCGCTGTAAGAATTGAAACTGGACTCACCTCTGACAACCTGGTAGGTACCTGGTACCTAGTTTACCGCTTTGGTTTCGGGGGCTCGTCTCCAAGTCCGATTCTTCCGAACACAGTGCGCACAGGTACCGCCCCTTTTTCGCGCCTCCTGGCGGCTGGTTGTGCCCCCTTGATTTTCAATTCGAGAAGCACCGGAGATTGGCCAGCAATCTATTTCCAGACCTTGACAAAACCTGTGAGATTCTGGTCAGAATTCTGAACATCCCATGCATGCATATCCGGTTCTCTGTCCCGTTACACCGGCCATTCCCAGCCGTTGGACCGTCCCGTTCTGGAATAGCTCCAGGGCGGTTCAAGATCGATGACGATGTTTTCAATTTGTTCTGCTCTGCAAACCTGAACAAAAAAGAAACGTCAACTAGCGGCATTCCCCGCCACGGCCTTGGCGGCTTGAGTTGGCGATGCACGATCTTAGTCCTTTTTGGCCAGACCGTGTGAGTCTGTCCAACCACTCCTAATGAGGGGGGCAGAGCAGAAGAGAGTTGTCGACACAGATGCGGTGCCATCGGTGATCACCCCGACAAACACCAGGACGTTGAGTCGGGCATCATCAGGACGCCAGGATGCATGGATAGATATATGTAGTTACATACATACCTGCGTCAGCGGTGGGAGCTTCCACGCGCTGCTCACGCTGCTTCTCGTGCATCGCGCGGAATTAGAGAGATGCGAAGCACAGCGGCAGGCACCCGGGCCGCTTCAGTCCTCTGCGCCAACAAGATGCGATGAAAACCCTGATGCGCCGGTCATCCCATCAGGCTCCTTTGCTCGCAGCGAAGTTGTGCTGCCCTCGTAAAATCAGGGAGTTGATCCGCGTCCTGCATCTCGAGCGAATCCTCGTGTCATTGCGCCCGCAGGAGTTGCATGACAGGCAGACAGGTACGGTATCCGTAGTCATCTGTAACGGCGAAGCTGTTGTGTTACGACTGCCCACATGGCATTCCCGACCGAGAGCGAGCTGTTTTGCGTCCGAGTCGGGATTGAATTGTCTCGGGAGTCGCAGCCGAAGGAGATGGCGGGCTAATAACGCGGGCTCTGCAGTTTGCAATGACACAAAGCCGATAACACGCCGCGCTCAGTGCCGCGCTCAGTCCGGATGCTGCGCCAATACGCACGTCGCATGGTTCCACGCGTCGGTGTTTAGTGCCGCGAACCCTGACTCGCCGAGAACTAAATCAACATGCCTTTGCTCTCGCGGCTGGGTCCATTTCCGGCGATGCCGGTTCTGGTGTGGCATGTCAGGCGCGCAAAGGCACCGAGACGGCTCCGAGAAAAAAGGAGAGCCAGATAGTTGCTTTCATGTTCCCGAGCGCGCGCGAAGGACTCCGTGGCGCGTGGAATGAGCGGTATTCCATACTGAGGTTCCTGTCCCGGGAATTCATTCGATTTCGAGTGAAGTCAATTGGAAGTTCGCAATTGACACTCGTGGGGGTGGGGGCCTGCAGAACAGAAGGCCTAAGCTCCATGTTGCCCTGGCAACTACACCCACCGCAGCATGGACCTCCGAATCAATCATCAGATCCACATTGAAGCTCCTGCCACCAACAGGACATTGTTTTTTGTATCCGACTCGCCTACGCCCGCCTTCGTCATTTGTATTGGTCAGAAAGACTGAGCGCTGATTTATAAACATGGCGAGACTCGCCAAGTTGGCCAAACCGCCGACGGCCTGGAGCGACGATGACGGAGAATTCCCCGACATCGATGCTCTTGTAAACAGCAAGAAACCGCCAACCGAAAAAGATGCATCCAAAGCACGGCAAAATGCGAAGGGACGCCCGAAGACGGAAGAACCGGCAAACCCACCAGCGACGGTTAGGAGGCGGAAACTGGGCCCTTTGACCGACAATCTATTGCTGAGGGCGTGGGCACCTGACAGCGCGGGAGGCGACTGGGACGAGAAACACTCGCTTCAGGAGAAGAGCGCAAAGCCAAGGCGGACTAGGGTTGAGCTTAGGACCAGGAACACAAAACCGGCGGTCGTCATTCCTTCATCACCAGCCGACCAAGACGAGGAATATGTGTCGGCGCAAGAGGAGGTTACCATTATCGAGGAGGTGTCCATGTTCGACGACGACACATTCCACTCGTGCGGCTCAGAGGACTCGGAATTCAGTGGTCGTGAGGATGCCGAGGAGGATGATGAGGAGTTTTCGGCCGATTATCCACCGATGAGACCGCCTGCAAAACCCCGGTCCCAGGCGAAGGACAGGAAGCGGACAGGGCGTACCAGCGAGGATGCACCAGGCAGGAATAACTTCAAAGTTGGGGGAGAAGAGGAGGATAACTCTCCGAGTACATTAAACAGGGAATCTTCAGCGTGCCAGGATCCTGCATCGAAGCCTGCAAGACAACAGAAAAGAGAGGGCAAGGCCAAGAAGGCGGATAAGGACCTCGCGGATACCTTGTCCAAACTTCGACTGTGAGTTAGGCCGTCCCATGGGGACCCACGGTAAATTAGTTTGGCAACTAACCTTTGCCAGCGATGAGACGGAGGAGAATCTACCAAGGCCCAAGACGTCGAACTCAAGCGACCGAGATATAACACCTCCGTCAACACCACCAAAATCCCGTCCCGGCCTAGTGTCGCCCAAGAAGCTGACGCGTATCCCAACCACGCCGCACCGTCCGAATTCCGACATGTTCTGGAGCCAGGAGTTTGTTGACGACTGGAACGAGGAGCATTCTCCTCGAAAACAGCTGTTTCCAGATGCCGTCGCCGCTAGGCAAAAGAGCCCGACCAAGAACAGCCCCGAGAAGAAACCCCAGAAGAACACGGGCGCGAAGAAGCCGTCGGAGCGCGAGACCAAGAAAGCCTTCGAAAAGGCAAAGCACGACCTGGCCGAGAAATTCCTCCAGGAACTCGACACCGTCATCACCAACGGCAAGCTCGCCGAGCTGGCCGCCTCCACGGGGGGTGTCAAACTAATATGGACAAACAAGCTCAACACAACGGCGGGCCGCGCCAACTGGAAGCGCGAAACGATCCGCACCCGCCGCCCGGACGGCACCACCGGCGTCGTCTCGGAAACCACCCGACACAAACACCACGCGTCGATCGAGCTCGCCGAAAAGGTCATCGACGACGAGCACCGGCTGCTCAACGTGCTCGCGCACGAGTTCTGCCACCTGGCCAACTTTATGGTGAGCGGCGTAACCACGAACCCGCACGGGCGCGAGTTCAAGGCGTGGGCCGCGCAGTGCTCGCGCGCGTTTGGCGACCGCGGGATCGACGTCACGACCAAGCACTCGTACGACATCGACTTCAAGTACGTGTGGGAGTGCGTCGAGTGCGCCATGGCGTTCAAGCGGCACTCGCGCAGCATCGACCCGGCGCGCCACCGATGCGGGAGCTGCAAGAGCGAGCTGAGGCAGACCAAGCCCGTGCCGAGGAAGAAGAAGGAGGGCGGGGCGGCGAGCGAGTATCAGGCGTTTATGAAGGCGCAGATGCGGGTGGTCAAGGAGGAGAACCCCAGGAGTCCGCAGAAGGAGATCATGAAGATTGTGGCCGGCCGCTGGGCCGCGCAGAGGTCGTCGAAGGTGTCAACCCCAGAGGTCTCGGTTCAGGAGGTGGCTAACGACCTGGAGGACCTCGCTGTGTAAGCAAGGCGTACGTAGGCGTAAATACGAATTGCGCTGTGTAAAAGCGTGTGTAAATGAATTATAGACTATGCCATCATGGTCATGAACTGATCGCATATTGCCCTCTTCATACAACGCCCGGGGTCCCCGCCTTGGTCTGGCTACCCAATCCAACAACACACGAGACATGAGAGAACTAACTAACCCCCTTTGCCCTCCCCAGCCCGCTCGGTCAACCCTTTGTACCAAACCTAACCCAACCCAACCCAACACAACACACACACACGCTCCAAGATGCCCCTCTCTCTACTACACCTCATCAAACAACCGCCAGCTCTTGACCTCAAACGTCGACCAGATCCGCGCGGCATACTCGACGGCGTCGCCAATCAGCTCGCCCTGCTTGCCCATGGCCAGGTCGATCTCGTCCTCGTCGTACTCGCCCTTGATGTGCGGCACGTTGATGGTGATGAGCATGTCCGTCTTCTCCTTCTCGAACCGCACCAGCGTGAGGATCAGCGCCGTGAAGTCGGGCGCCGACGCCGCCGCCCGCCGGCCGTGGTCGTCGTCGTCGTCGTCGTCGTCGTCGCCGTCGCCGTCACCGTCGTTCCGGCGCGCCCGTTTGGGCGTCTGCGTCGCGATGAGCGTGTAGGCTGGTGTGTCGTCGCTAGTTTTTTTGGGGTTAGTTAGTCGCACACACGGCAAAGGTTTAGTATATGGATGGATGGATGGGGGGAGGCCGTTTACTCGAGATAGGAGAACTGTGTCTCGGTCGTGTTCCAGACTTTGACCGTGTCGGCGTCGTCGCCGACTAGGTCTTCTAGGTGGATTGTCAGGGCGCGGCCGTCACGCTCCAGACCGTCGCCGGGGGCGTCGACGCGCTGGGTGATGTCGAAGATGATGGAGGTGAAGCCGTCCTTGTCGATGTAGACTTCTTGGTTGTCGGGGACTTCGCGGATTGTGCTAGGAACGAGGGGGTTAGTATATTAAAGTTGTAAACTGAATACAGCAGCGTTTCTCAAGGTCTTGCGACAGAGGGAACAGCGTGCGCATGCGATGGAGGCGGCCTACCTGACATCAGCGAACTTGCCGGGCAACTCGCATACGAGGGCCCCGCCAAAAAGGCCGGTCTTCTTGAAGCCGCTAGGCATGATGTCGTTTGCGAGAGGTACTGCTTATGCGTGACCCAGAGTATGGGATTTAGAGGGGCGGAAGATGGAGATGTCCAAGTCGATGGAGAAGCAGAAGGCTGTCTTTGAGCGCAAGTTGGTTTGCGACCAGGACCAGGCAGTGACATCAAGCGCCGGCAGGTTGGCAGTCATGGCGGATGGCGGGGTTGTGCCGCTAGCGCAGGCGTGTGGCGGGGTAGGGCCCTGAGCTACATGTCTGCGGCGCCGCATATCGTGGCTTTCAAATCAACCGTGACTCTGACGCCTGGCCGGTCTCTAAGTTATGGTGCTACAATATGTCTAGAAAGAGATGGGACATCTAGGTATGGATGCTGTATGTCCAGCGCAATCACCAGCACGCTGTATATCTGCAAGGCGCGCTCAAATGCCGACTTCCACGCTGTCCAGGGGCATATGCTGCTGAGGTGTTAGTTCCGTACCCCGCTCCCGCTGCGTCGCGATGCCCCCGTCCGAACCGTGCTGCTGCTGCACCTCAACTGATCTGAACACGACGTCAGATAGCCCCCCCCCTTCCATTTGACCTCCTCTCTATCCCGTTGTCACCGTACCCAGACACAACAAAACAAATGGCGAGCAAGATGGCTTCCTGCATCTTCTGCAAGATCATCAAGGGCAAGCAAGCCTCCATCCAATCCAAACAAGCTGCAAGCTCCAGCTTCCGTCCCTCTCCAAGTTCCAGCTTCCAAGCTAATCCAGATCACAACCACCTCCAGGCGAAATCCCCTGCTTCAAGCTCCTCGAGACCGACAAGACGCTCGCCTTCCTCGACATCAACCCCCTAAGCCAGGGACACGCAGTACGCAAATTCACAACAACCCCTCGATCCGTATCTGTAATTACCCAGTAGCTCACACCCAGTCTGCGCATCACCCCACAACAGCTCGTCATCCCCAAAATCCACGGCGAGAAGCTGGCCGACATCCCCGATGACCACCTAACCGAGATCCTGGTACGTCCCCATCCCATCGATTCGATCGGGAACATGGAACCCTCCCCGCCCAACGCGCGGCAATGCAGGGAAACTACCTAGCTAGATGGATGGATGGACTAATGACAATTCTCGCTTGCTTGCTTTTGCTTTCGCAGCCCATCGCCAAGAAGCTCGTCATCGCGACGGGCGCGCAGGAGTACAACATCCTGCAGAACAATGGTGCCGGGGCGCATCAGGAGGTTGGGCATGTAAGTGGTGGTGGTGGTGGTTCTCTCGGAGTTTGCATACTTGTTTGAGGGGCGTGCTGACAAGTGTTGATATAAAAAGGTGCATTTCCACATGGTACGGTCTCTCCCCCTCAGTGTTGATAAAGGAGTCGACAGGAGACAGGAGTGGTAGCTGACTGACATGGCCCCTACTAGATCCCCAAGCCCAGCGCGCAGGAGGGCCTCGGCATCGGCTGGCCGCAGCAGACGACGGATATGGATAAGCTCAAGGCGCTGTCCGAGGAGATCAAGGCCAAGGTATAAACGTCGGGCGGGAGAGGTGGGTAGTGCTGGGGTGAGGTGTGTTGACACCCGTAGATTCCGACACCTACTTGGTGATGTGGAAAAAGAAGGATTACACCTCCGTCCCATCTCTACCTAACATTTCACAAACAACGTTTGACGAATGACCTTGTGTATTCTAGCGGCCTCCAATCCGCGGATGTATTAGAACGGAATAACAGTACTCATCTAAGCCCGGGTTCCAACCGTGCTGCTGAACGCTGCTTGGTAAATGTATACACTCCGACAAGCCCCTTACTTTAATCAACGTCGTCCGCCGACGTCTCGTGTACAGTGGCCAAAGCCGGAGGAGGAGCAGTAGCACGCGCCGCCTCGGCTTTCTTCGGCTCAGGATACCAATCCAGCTTCCCCCCCGGTAGCAGCACGCCAATCCTGTCGTAGTACGACCTCGCGCGGAGATAGGGGTCGACGTTCCAGTAATCCTCGCGGAGCTTGTTTGCAAGCGCATCCCGCCTCGCCTTGATCTCGGCCGTCTTGTCACCCTCGGGGTTCTGGATCCACTCGAGCGTGGCCTGCTCATACTCCTTAAATAGGATCGCACGCGCCGCCAGCAGCCGGTCGCGCGTGTTGGTGTCGTCCATCTTGGCGTTCTCGCCCTCGACCGGTTCGACGTACTGGTACGTCCAGTCCTCCTCGCCCTCGAGGTCCTTGGGGATGTGCTTCATGGGGATGAACTCCTCCATCTCCTTGGCGTTGTTGGTGAAGTGCACCTTGTTGGCGACAACAGGGTCGAGCCAGCCGCGGATTACTTTCCAGATGCCTAGCGGGTGTCAGCGGGAGTTGAAAACCAAATAGTACCTATGATTCTTACCTTGGAAGATCCAGGGTGCCTTGTGTACAAGCACGGTGCCCAAGCACTCCGGGTAGTTGGCCTCGAAGCACTTGATTATGAACTTCACGGGCGTGTAATCCTATGGCAGTCAGCACGAGTCTGCGAGGAGGAAAAGTCTGAGATGACGTACCATGTTCGCCATGGAGAAATTCGTCATGTCGAATACAATCGTCTGCGATTGTCAGCATACAGCCAGAAAACAGTCACGGGGGTCGGACTCACAGCTGTGTCAACCGGCGGCTGTAGCACCATGCGGCACGTCTCAATGAGATAAACAGTGTACCTCTCCAGAGCCTCCTCGGCCTGCTCACCCTGCTTGTGTAGCCTGACATTGACAAAGCAGAGGGGCCTCCCCTGCTTGTCATGTCCATGCACATAGCTGATGCCCTTCCTGAGCTGCGCCATGAAGTCGTGTCCGAGTCTCTGCGCGGCAGCATCAGTCCCCTTCTCGGCCAGCACCGCAGCCGCCTCGCCGTTCTTCATGATGTCCCCGTCGACATTCACGTCCTGCGCCCGCCAGTTCATGGTCGAGACCAACATGATGAGCGCCCTATCGGCGTCCCACTTGCGCGCCCGGAGGAAACGAAGCACCAGCGCATCCGGGTGATCGTGCTTCACCATGGCCCAGATGGTGTCACGTATCGACTCGGGCGACTGGCTGGCGAGGGTGTCGTAAAAGTGCTTGGTCTGGCCGTACTTGTCCGCCTCCCCGTCCTTCCCCAGGTTCAACACAATAGGCGGGTTTGCTGGTACGCCTGACGCCGAGTCCCCCTCTGGGTCTTTCTTAGCCTTGCGCGAGAAAAACGACATGCGGCTCTTTTTTGCTTTCTTGGATTCCTCGTCCTGGGCTTTGTCGTTTGTGGCAGTCGAGCTGCTGTCTGCTGCAGTACTGTCCTGCTCCTGTCCAACCGCACACACTTGGAAGATAAGCTGCCATAACCGCCTGAGCTTCTCCTCCTGCTCAGGGGTAAGGTTTCCGGGACGGCCCGGAGCTATTTCTGCCGTCATGTCTTCGATGAGTTCGGACAAGTCCTCGATACTCTTCGACACAGGTTTCCGGGGGCGGAGACTATAGTAGGCTGATAACGCTAAAGCGGCAGCAAAGACAAACAAGAGTCCTGACGAAGATGCCTTCAAGTGGCGATCCCGTTGTCCAAGGGGCCTGCTACTCGTTGAGAAATGTCGAGCGACAGCGAATGAAGCAACTGAAGAACGTGTCCGGGCGGAAGGTAAAAGTCGGGTACCACGAGACGGAAGAAACCCAAGTTCAAGATTCCTGACGAAGGTGGGAGTCGAAAGAAACGAATGAGACGACTGGGGTGAAAACCGCGGCAGCACGCGCATAAGAAATTATGATGGAGAATCTGAAGAATCGCGGTGACGGCTGGTGTGTAACCGACCAAGACAGTCGTTACAAGGCGGCTCCAAATGGCAGGTCAGGCTATCCCGGGTGTGCCGTGTCAGCTTGGGGGCGTTGAAGGACCATGGATCACAGAGCGCAACGGAGGCATTAACAGGCCGGTCCGGCAAGGTTCCGAGGGGCAGGTTTTCACATACGAATACGCGGACGTCGGTTGAGGAATAGGTAGGTAACGTGCCTAAGGAGCTTAGGGAGGGATGAGCCGTAGGTGGGTCGGCAAAGTATGTAGGGAATTGTTGAATTCAGGTCGAACGGTAACTCGGTCACTCCACTCCCAATGTGGTAATCGGAGGTGTGATGGGAATCTGAAGAGGCCGCCGGGAAGGGGAGGCTGAAATTGCATGAGTCTGTTAGCGGGGCACCACCCGCCGCCGATGCTTGCAAAACCGAGCAGAAGGAAGAGTCTGCAGGAACAGCCGTGCCTTTGGCCAAGGAAACCCAACCCAATTCCGTCCGAGCACAGTTCCTTCTCTTCCGGCTGCTCCGCGAGTCAACGCTGCGTGAACAGCGACCAGAAAGTCGGCAGGTGGAGGGGCCATGTCCGGTTAGGAATGGTCACGACATGGCCCCACCAGTACTTCACGGACTGGACCAACCAAGCACATTCCGCTAAGCGCGTAAACCAGGCGGCGGCGTGTCTTGGCAGACGCTAACTCGCGCGTGGTATGGTGGGGTTGGCCAAACCTGGAAGTGACTTGACTGCGGGGCGGGCTGCCAAGACCTGGATTGACGATTGGGGGAGCAACTGGAAGCAAACAAACACCACCGAAACACCAAGTCAACAATCCACCACCAACCACCGTCCAGAGCTACGACGACAACGGACAGCTAACCCGAAAATGGCCCACGACGACAACTCCCACCGTCGCGCGCGGTCGACCTCCCGCTCCCGCCCCACGACACCTCTCCGGCCCTCCTCCCGCTCTTCATTCCGCGACTCGGCCCGCAGCAGCGTGCAGGGCGACGGCGCCGCGTTCCCGCTCAACACGTTCGAACCGGCCTTTGCCGAGCTGTCCGACGCCGTGGCCGATCTCGAGGCCAACATGATGCACTTCCAGCTGATGCACGAGAGCCTGGCGCGGTTCAGCGAGAGCTTCGCGAGCTTCTTGTACGGGCTGAACATGAATGCTTTTTGTGTTGATTTTCCAGAGGTACGGTCTACTGGAACCAAGAAGGGCGGTGGATAGAGACTAATGTGGCGTGTATGGCAGGGCCCGATGGCGGAGTCGTTTCGGCGGATGAAGTTGAAAGAGGAGGAACAACAGCAGCAGAGTAGGTGGTCGGCGATACTGATAATGGGGGAGAGGGTTGCTGACACGGACTCAGACGCCACGAGGTTTCCAGAACGAACGGCTGGCGAGGTCGATACTGAGGCCACATTCATGTGCGCGCCCCGGGAGACTTTTCGGGAAAACAAGGCTAACCGAGCGCAGGACAACGGACATTTCGTTTGTCGAGAACCCCCCAACATCCTCCAAGTCTTCGCATAAATACCAGACACCGGCCTCAAACCGTCAGTCGCGAGTACCGGCGCCGTCCACATCCACCAGAGGAACGGGATCGACAAGAGGGGCGGCGAGGGGCGGCAGGGGAGGTACTCGGGGAACGCGGCCTAGTGGGCTTGTGCCCCCGAGAGGTCGTGGTATTCAGTGAAGAGCCGAGGCGGTATCGACACGTCCAGATAGCAAGCCGCATGTTGGGCACGCAACGATAGCTTCTGAACCGGCAAACTCCCATGAGCGCGATACAGCAGCGGGTTCCAGCGAGCCTTACTGGAGGGCCCTGTTGACGTCAAACCCTAGATGACTAGGCCATCAACCCCCCCATGGGAGTGACGGAATATCAAGCGCATCCGGTCGCTGCATCGGAATACAAGCCCGAGTCACAAACCCCTCAGGTTACGAGTCCTCCATAGCCTCGTCTAGATACTCCCTCACCCTCTTCAGACACTCCTCTTCGCCCGAGTTGACCCAGGACCCCACGGCAGCGACGGTCTTGCTCCGCGACTTGAGGCCCTGGGTGATCTGCAGGTCTGACTTGGGGAGACCGAGGACCTGGAGGACATGATGAGTAGAGGCAGAGAGAGAGAGCAAAATTATCAAATACATGCCTCGCTCAGTACCTTGATCACCGCCTTGTTGGCCTCCCCTTCGCGGGCTTGCGCAGCAACACAGATGGCGACTGCCTCGTCGTCCACCGATAAGATGCCTTCGCGGTTTTTGCTCGCTCCCGGTTTGACGTTGCAGTGCATGTAAAGCGTGTTTTTGGCGGACTTTTTCGCCGCCGCGACATACCAGATGGCGCGGGCTGGCATTGTGAGGTTGGGGAGGGAGAGAGCAAGGGCAGGTTGTTGGGAGATGACAGCTCGTACTTTAAGTACGGGAATTCTATTTGAGGGTTAGGGTACCGTTTATTGAAGCGAAGCTTCAATGATGAGACTTCGCTGTGTACTGTGTACATGGTAAAGCGAAGAAGGAACGCTTCGTTTCATTTACTG
>MU857202.1:0-20808 GCA_033296705.1 Chaetomidium leptoderma | reverse complement strand
CCACACACAGCTGCACCCACACACAGCTGCACCCACACACAGCTGCACCCACACACAGCTGCAGCTGGCACCCACACATAGTTAAGTGGAGCTGAGTGGGAGTTTGGGGAATGTGATATTGAGTTGGTGCAGGGTTAGGGTTGATACTGGTTTTAAAGTTTCGCCGCCGCAAAGCGTCCCTCCTTCACGATCCATCCACACATTTCCAGGTTGACCTTTGCCCTTCCCCATCAACACATTGGAAAACTGCGCACCAACAACAGATAGCCAGCCATGCCTCCTCCCCCCCCCAGACGACCAGAACCGGCGTCGGCCGCCACCCACGCCGACAGTGCCTCGGGCGCCGGCGCGGCGCGCAAAGAAGACAACATCTACATCCCGTCCTACATCAGCAAACAGCCCTTCTACGTCAGCGGCCTCGACGACCACGACGACTCGCTCCAGCATCAGCGCCGCACCACCCACGACGAGGACGAAGTCTTCACCTTTGAGCGCGGAGGCAAGAAGGCCGGCGCCGCCCGGACAAAATGGGTCAAGGGCTCGTGCGAGAACTGCGGCGCCATGGGCCACAAGAAGAAGGACTGCCTCGAGCGCCCGCGCAAGCTCGGCGCCAAGTTCACGGGCAAGGACATCCAAGCCGACCGGACCGTCCGCGACGTCAACCTCGGGTACGAGGCGAAACGCGACGTCTGGGCCGCGTACGACACCAAGCAGTACAAAGAGGTGGTGGAGGAGTACAACCTGGTCGAGGAGGCGCGGCGGGCACTGCTGCAAGAGCAGAACGGCGACAAAAAGGAAGGCGAGGACGTGTACGAGGAAGGGTTCAAATACGCCGAGGAGTCCGAGCTGGGCAAGGACAAAACGGTAAAACAGTCAATGAGAATCCGGGAGGACACAGCCAAGTACCTCCTGAACCTCGACTCCGACTCGGCCAAATACAACCCCAAGAAGCGCGCCCTCGTCGACGCCGGCGCAATAGCCGACCAGTCGGCCCAGCTCTTCGCCGAAGAGAGCTACCTCCGGGCGTCGGGCGAGGCGGCCGAGTTCGAGAAGGCGCAGCGGTACGCCTGGGAGGCACAGGAGCGGACAGGCGACACGTCGCTCCATCTCCAAGCCAACCCGACCGCCGGCGAGCTGCAGCGGAAGAGGGAGGGCGAAGGGAGGGATGCGAAGCGGAGGAAGCGCGCCGAGCTGCTCGCCAGCCAGTACGGCGAGCAACCGACGGTGCCCGAGGCGCTGAAGGCGACCATCACCGAGTCGGAGAGGTTCGTCGAGTACGACGAGGCCGGCCTCATCAAGGGCGCGCCGAGGAAGGCTGCCAAGTCCAAGTACGCCGAGGACGTCTTTGTCAACAACCACACATCCGTCTGGGGGAGCTGGTGGTCCGACTTCAAATGGGGCTATGCGTGCTGCCATTCTTTCGTCAAGAATAGCTATTGCACAGGCGACATGGGGAGGCAAGCAATCAAAGAGGCTGATGCATGGGATAAACGGCATGGAGAAAATGGAGAGGATAAAGAGGACGGAGAGGATGGAGAAGATGCTCAACATAGCTCATAATGATACCCTGAGGAATGTTTCCGAGTCACTTTCACTTTTACAGAACCTTATTCGGTATTCGTAACAACGACTCGGTCGCGCTCCCACGATAGACCGATTAGCGCGCGGAAGAGTGCCTGTCTTGCAATGGACCACAAAGGGCGTCTCAATGATTGGTGACTTGTTGACTGTATCGTACGTGCAAATCCGATGCATTCCAGTCCCTGACTATAAACGCCGTAAGAGCATGACGCCGAGGTCAAAAGTCCCTGCCCAGACCAATTTTCATAGCCCGTTCCGTGTAGTGCCCAATCATTCCCTTGACGAAAGCGCCTCAAATTTACTCGTCATCCTCCTCCTCGGCATCGCCGTCACCCTTCTCAGCGGCCTTGGCCTTCTTTCTCCGGACACGGCCAGGGCGGCCACCACCGAACGGCGAGCTCAGGGAGAAGTCGATGTGCTTCTGCGAGTCGAGACGGACGACGAAAGAAGGAACGTTGACGATCTGCTTGCCGACCCGGATGTGGCGCTGGCGGATGAGGACACGGGCGTGGTGAATCGACTTGGCGAGGCCAAGCTTGTAGACGAGAGTCTGGAGGCGGCGCTCCAAGAAATCCTCAACCTTCAGGGCTAGGACGTAATCGAGCTTCATGCGGGACTCGTCGAGCACACCGACGCGGACAAGGCGGCGAATGAGGGCATTGCCTTCGAAGAGACGCTTGGGGTCCTTCTCGTCGAGAGTGAGCAGCTCACTGGAGCGCAAAAAGTTAGCTTAGATTTAGAGAGAAAGAACCAGCACCGAGACCGCTTACCGGGCAGCACGACGAATCTTGGAGAGAGTGAGGAGCACACGCCAGACCTCACGCTTGTTGCGAAGGCCATACTCGCCAACGAGCTTCAACTCGGAGTCCCTGGGGTGCCGAAAGTTAGTCCATGATCACAATCGACGTGAGCAGAGACAAGCTGCTGCTCAGTGGCCGGTGATGCCTGCAAGCATGCGCACGAGACGACATTCGTGATGACCGTCGCGCAGAGGCTGCCATTGACGAGGAAATAAAAACCGGAATCAAACGCACAAACGGGCGGCCTCGAAGGGGCGACGCGGGACCTTGGCGGTCTTGGAGTACGAACGCGGCGCCATCTTGTCGTTGAGGCTATTCAAAGGTTGGTCGATCGAAGCAGAAGTTCGCAAAAGTTGCAGCGGACTTTGGAGGTGTTGAAAATTGGAGGGCAGTGGGGGATTTGTGGTGGTCCGTGCGTATCGCGCCTGCTTGCCCTAACGATAGCATGCTGGTCCAAGCACCCGCACCCTGCTTAGTCACCCAATCCCAAATGCCGACTTGGATTTGCTTCCACACAAAAAAACCCCAATTTTTGCAGCCCGCAGCAACCACCACCGACTTCGACATACCGATCCACGCCGACACACCCAGCAAACAGGCAAGATGGGTCACCCCGCAGGTCTCCGTGCTGGTACGAGATATGCCTTCGCCCGGTCTTTCCGGGAGAAGGGCATGATCAGGCTCTCGACCTACTTGAAGCAGTACAAGTATGTTTTGCGCGTTCCGCAGCAGTGGCAGATGTCAAGACAGATAGCTAATGGATAATAATAGGGTTGGCGACATTGTCGACATCAAGGTCAACGGTGCTGTCCAGAAGGGGTAAGCGAAAACCCGAGTCTTTACACGTCCGAGGAGGAATTGCGGGAGCGATGGGGCATGGGCAGCTTTTTGCGCGCGCCGCATCAAGGGTCGCATAGGACGTGAAGTGGGAGCTGGAGACTGACTTTGGACACCAACAGTATGGCTCACAAGGTCTACCACGGAAAGACCGGTGTCATTTACAACGTCACCAAGTCGGCCGTCGGTATCATCATCTACAAGAAGGTCAAGCACCGGTTCATCGAGAAGCGCCTCAACATCCGGATCGAGCACGTCCAGCCCTCGCGGTCACGGGATGATTTCCTGCGCCGTGTCAAGGAGAACGCCGAGCTGAAGAAGAAGGCCAAGGCCGAGGGCAAGCCGGTGCAGCTCAAGCGGCAACCCACCATGCCCCGTGAGGCCCGGACAATTTCTATCGCCGACAACAAGCCCGAGACGGTTGCGCCGGTTGCGTACGAGACAACGATTTAAGGGGCTCGCGGTTGGGTGCTGGATTTGGTGGGGGTTCGATATGGCTTGCTTCTTTCTCTGCATGGGGTTCATCGCGTTCGGCACGGAAGGATCTCCTGCATGGAATTGGTCTGGGATGCGGGAGTGCTCATAGGAATCAAAATACCAATGGCATGACCAATAGCGGCTCGCAACACCTTGTTCATCCGGCGCGGTGCAGCTGTGAAGCGCAGTCTGGCGAAATCAATACCTTGGAGGTACATCGCGTTGGAGGGATCGAGCTAGCCTGACCATCTGTTAGACCTCAGACACGTCCCGGGTTCGCTCTGGCCCGGGCATCACTGCCGGTGAGAGCAGCATGATAGAACCCAAAATTTGACGGGGGGCGATCTGAGAGCAAACCAATTCCACCCTTGGGGTACACAAGCTGCGCAATGCCCGCTACTTTAATGCACCCTGCTGACTGCTCAACCCCCACGGTGCTTCCATGCTACATTGATATCTGGCGAGTCCCTGAAGAGCATGTGTTTGGCTCTACGTTATCGTCATCCATCTCATGTCAACCCCGAATGGTCCTGTTCAGCCTTGCCAGGGACAAGGGCCCTGCCGGCAGCGTGGCGGGGCTCGAACCTCGTTGGCCAATTGGCGCAGCGCGGGGAAGCAAGGCCCGAACGCCAAACGCTGTGGCTGATGCAATAGTTGGCTCCCTGTAGTTAGCCACTGGAGCTGCTGCGCCAGGTGTTGTCTGTCATCAACAACGAACCTCAACTCTGCGTGTCTCATAAACAACAAGATCGGAGCTTCATTGCTGCCTGGATCGATGCGCCCGCGAGTTATCGTTCGGTCGGGCAGGTAGCAGTGCCGGCTCTGTCTGTTACTTTGCTGCCGCCACAGTGTGCAACAACAAGCGGCGCCGCCATGGGTTGGACAAGCTTCCTGTTGGCGTACCTTTTCGGAGGCATCACATTTCTGCCGCTGCTCGCGATCGTCATCTTCGCCCATGCCTACCTTACCTCTCCCTACCGCAAAGATGCCGACGTCGCACCGACCGCGACCGGCGACGACGACCTCGTCCAACCCGACGACGACCTCGAACCCCTCACGGCAGCACAGAAGGACGACGCCAAGCCGCGCGCAGCCCACCATGAGCCGGATGTTGCGGCTGGCTACTTCGCCGTCTGTCGCGAGTACACGCCCATGGGAATCAATGCGAAGCCGATTGAGCGTTCGACGCCCGTCGGCTCGGCGACGGTGGCTTCCCCCAGCCCTAGTGTCTATCAGACCATGTATCGCAGCATCTTCGACCGAAAGCAGACGCCGGGCCCATTGGACAATAAGAATGGCGCCAGCCAACGCCCCAAGAAAGCTGGCAACGTGTTCTATGTGGTGCTTAGGTACGTTGTGCATCGTCCTGTCAAGTGTCACATCTCTCCTAACCAAGTCGCAGACACGGCCACTTGATGCTCTTCGACGACGACGAGCAGCTCGAGGTACGCCATGTGGTATCTCTGGCACATCACGACATCAGCATATACTCCGGGGAATCCGTGACGCCGGAGGGAGAGTTGTGGATCAAGCGCAACGCCATCTGTCTTTCACGCCGGACCGACGGGTGGGAGTTGGGTCCCGACAGCCAGCTCTCCAAGCCGTTCTACCTGTTTTCTGAAAATTGCTCCGCCAAGGAGGACTTCTACTTCTCCTTGCTACGAAACCAGGAGCAGACGCTCAGTGCCGACAATAAAGTCCCGACACCCATCCAGTTCGACGTGAAGAACATGATCTCGTTGGTGCAGAAGCTCCACTCGTCCGAAGAACACATGCAGACCCGGTGGCTCAATGCCATGATTGGAAGAATGTTTCTCGGCGTCCACCAGACGAAGGACATGGAAAATTTCATCAGGGAGAAGCTCACCAAGAAGATCTCCCGAGTCAAGCGGCCGTCTTTTCTGTCCAACATCGCCATCAAGGCCATCGACACGGGTGACTCGGCGCCTTACATCACTAACCCCCGCCTGAAGGATCTGACTGTCGAGGGAGAGTGCGGCATCGAAGTCGACATGCGTTACACTGGAAATTTCCGGCTCGAAGTTGCAGCAACCGCGCGCATCGACCTAGGCTCCCGCTTTAAAGCCAGAGAGGTCAACCTTGTCCTTGCTGTTGTCCTGCGAAAGTTGGAAGGCCATGCGCTCTTCAAGATTAAGGCTCCGCCTAGCAACCGCATATGGTTTTCGTTTCAGCAGATGCCAAAAATTGAAATGACCATCGAGCCCATTGTTAGCTCCCGGCAGATTACATACACGGTGATACTTCGCCAGATCGAGAATCGGATCAAAGAGGTCATCGCTGAGACCATTGTCCTGCCGTTCTGGGACGACACCCCCTTCTTCAACACCGAACACAAAAAATGGAGGGGCGGTGTATTCCACGATGACACATTAAAGACACCTGCTAGCCAGGAGGCTGCTGCCGCTCAAGAAGGAGATTTAGGCGAGGTCGAGCGCCTTGAGGAGACGGAAGGTATCCAGGAAACTGATGTTCCGCATCTGGAGAAGAGCCATAGCGTGCCCGTTCTGGATAAAAAGCCGTCGCTTGGCTTGTTTGGGAAGAAGCTCTCAAGCAAAGCGAGCAGGACGGATTTGGCATCGCCTCCCTCGACGTCGTCGACCAGCATTGATATCAAAACCGAGGCAAAGAGCGAGATGGGGTCCCCTCACCCCATTTTTTCTGCTCAGTTCGCTCAACCCTCTTTTCCCACAGTAGGAACCATGGCCACCAATGCGGACCACTTCAGACCCTCGTCTTCCCCGCCAGACGGTGATTCGGCTGTATCAGCCATGGCGACGTTGTCGGAGACGCCCCAGTCCCCACCACCAGTGGAAGCGCCCAACCCAAGCGCTTTCAAGCCATATATCACGTCCAAGTCATCCAACCTCTCGTCTTCCGGCTCATCGAAAGATGCCACCGACACGGAGAATGACGCAGACAAAACACCACAAGCGCGGCGAAATACCGTCTCGTCCACAGAAAGCCACGGCGATAGCGGGGCCCACTCCCCAACTCTGCCGTCCGCCAAAGGTTTGATCCGAAGCCAGGCAGGTCCCATCTCCAGGGGCCTTTTTGGCCGCCGCGAAACAACATCCTCGGTATCTTCTGGGTTAAGTTCCCAAAGCGCAAACGAGACACAAAAGCGGACGACTCTGCACGCGGTGGCTAACGTGGCGGCGTCCGCCAAGCGATGGGGTATAAACGCGTTCCAGCGGCGTGCCAACGATGAGGCACAGGCAAACCACAGTCAAGCAAATGACAGCGCGCCGGCGATGGACCTCAGCCAGCCGATGGGACGCGGGCATCCGCTCCCGCCGCCGGGAACGCCTCTTCCAATGCCCGAGAAGAAGACGCCAACTGCACCCATTCAAGTCCCTAAGCGGAAGCCGATCCCTCCGCCCTCGATGGAAGACAACAGTGAACACGCAAAGCAGGCGAGCGAGCGGCGCCCAGTGGCACCCCCGCCTCTTCCAACAAGACGCACGTATCATCATGAACAAGACGACGACGAGAACAACATGCTTGTAGTCGCTGCACCCGCGGACTCGGAGCCGACCACTCCGCTGAGTGCGTCATATCCGCCCTCACACGTCCAACCATGGGCTGAAGGCGTTGAGGGCGCTGTTGATGCTACACCGTCGTTGAATCCGGAGGAAACAATTTCCGCAGATCATACAGGGGCAGATGTATTATCATCACCCGCTACAGCCGCCGAGGCTGGCGAGCCAAGCGTCGTCGGCGGAACAACAGTGTCCGCGGCCGACGACGAGGACTATTCGGCGTGGATGGATGACGCAGGACCGGACGAACCCGACGTCCCCACTAATACACAACCAACGTAAGGATTGTCGAGTTGTTTTTGTACGGAGTTTACGGCCTAGGAGGAGTTGTGGCGGGAAACATGGCGCATTAGCTGGATACACGAGCACATTGGTAGAGGCTACCTTCCGACTCGGGGGGGGACATGGGCATACTATGGCGCTATTTTGGGATTGGCTTTCTATTCCAAGGAATATACCACTTTACTCTCGAGATGCTTCGTCCGTGCTTGACACCTGCGAGACGTCCCTCCAGGGGGGTCTACCCGTCCTCGAGCCGTCCCACCTACCTGGAGAGAGCGCCGAATCTCGTCACCGTGGCAAGCATTTCAGAGTGAAAAAATGCACGTTGAGATATTGCGCTTGTGATTTGTGGAGAGTATCAAGCGGCCATATATTGGGTTGTCCCCGTTGGCTTTTGTTTTCTCACCTTCTTCGCTTCCTCGGCTCCAGAAGGCGAAGTCAAAAAACGGCTATTTTATTTTCAAAGGGCCAACCTTGATTGAGGCAATATGAAGCCACTCTTGACCTCTGGATCGGGAATTTCCCTGGTTCTCGATTTCCCGTTGAGACGACGTGCATGTCTTGCCCCCACAGCTCAGGCTAAAGGGAGGCTGAAAGGCGGGAATAAACGCGTTGTCATGCCCACACTATAGCCATCAATGGACAGCCAGAGCCCATGGCCATATGAGCCGATTTGCAGGATTCTAGCCTAGAGTAGGCGTGTTCCTTGCATATGGTGATCCGATAGGCGCGGGAGCACAAGGCGATTTCTCCGAGTCGCTGGAAATCCGGGCTCAGGGGGCGCGTCAACGGAATGCACTTACACCGAGCTACGTAAGGAAACAAAACACGATCTTGGAACAAGCATTCAGTAACTTCTGTCCCTCGTATACATGTGTCCACATGTTCTCGCTTCTACAGTCTGACTTATCTCCAACAGGACGGGGAAAGGCCACACAGCCCTTGGCGTATTCCCGCCCTGCTATCAACCAATATATGGGTGCGAGTGTGATATATACCCCCTTGTCGAGACTGAATATAAACACGCCCCGCAGAACCGTGATCGCCCCGTCCTGCATCCGCCGTCTGTGAGCTCGCATACAAGGCGGGAGCTAGTCGGGAACGGCGTCGGTGGCGCATGCAAGCCAAATTTGGGCCCAACGGCGGCTTATCGACGTCGTCTCTCCAGGCTAGTGACTCTGCGAAAAAGAAAGGTGAACAAGATTCCCGATAGAGCCGGCCGGCATGGCTCGAGAATACGAGAAGGCCTTATTCAGCCTGTCTCCCGGCGGCTGTTCCGTCAACCCTGGTTCCGAAGGAGGAGGGCCTCCGATAGAATATAACATCGCACCTCCATCATCAGGTGGCTTGCCACATAGAAGGCCGCCGGACGGCCCGAAAGCCAGGCGCACGGAGATCTTCCGAGCTTAACGGCGGCCACATATGCTTCCAACCGGGACAGGAACACCCGCCCCTGGATATTGGAGGCCAGATTTAGCACACCCAGACAGGGCAGCCATCGAGATAACACCAGCCTTGGGTAGCATCGACAACGAGGGCAGAACGGGGGGCAATAAGTGGAAATCAGTTCATCCGGTGAGCCCATAGAGTAGGAAAGACTGCGGAGAAGCTGAAGGGTTTCCCGGAAGGGGAACCATGACGGCGGGCGGCGCCGAAGACCAAGAATAGAAACACGAATTGGTGTCGGTGGAGGTCTTCTCGAGCCTGGGGGCATATAAATGACCCGGGGTCGTCCCTGTTCCACTTGGAAGTATAAATAAGAAGAGATGACAGGCTGAGCAGACTAGCACGCCACGCATACCCAGACATTGTCCCATCCCGTCAACCACCACACAGAACGTTACCCACAAGCGTCTGTCTCCTGGACTTCCAGGTATGGTTTGGTTTTGAACACCCCACAACCAAACTCTGCTTGTGTAACCGAAGGCTGACAAAAACGTGCTTTAGTAAAGAAACAAACCAAAAAAAATGAAGTTCGCCCTCTCCGCCCTCCTCGGCCTAGCCAGCCTCGTCCTGGCCCAAGACCCAAACGCAGCCGCCTGCCCCACAGCCACGCGAACCATCCAGAACCGCGGCTGCAACAAGTCGTGCGCCTTCTCCGACTGCACGCTGCAGACCACCATCCAAAAGCCGTGCAACTGCCCCTCCGCCCTCCCCACCGCCACCCTCATCGCGCCCTGCGAAGCCGACTGCCCCTACCAGGGCTGCGCCATCGACTTCCGCACCGCCGCCCTCCCCTGCCCAACCACACCCTCCACCACCCGTCGCTGGACTTCCACCACTTCCACTTCCACCACCAAAAAACCAACGGGCGTCATCACCAGCGTCATCACCCTCCCACCCAAGTCAACCAGTACCCCCTTACCCTGCCCCAAGGTCACCAGCACCACCAGCCCGGCCGGGTGCGAGGCGATCCGCTGCCCCGTGCCGACGTGCCGCGCCACGTCGACCATGGTGGTGCCCTGCGGCTGCGAGCCCAAGACGGTGCTGTTTGTGACGGGGTGCGCGACGGCGTGTGCCGAGGGGTGTTTGACGCGGACGCAGACGGCTAGTTTGGCGTGCTAAACACACTGCATTTTTGCATTTCTTATATTCTTACTTACTTACTTGGGGGGAGGGGGTTGTTGGTGGTGGTGGTGGAAAACTTGTATGTTGTTAGGTGATTGCTTTTAATTGACTTGTGTTGACTACTCTGGCCCCGAAACGGGTCGTCGGTTCGTGAGAGTTGAAGATGGATGCAGGGACAGAGCCCGGAGAGTGCCGATCTGCGTCAAGGCCAAATCTCGCGCCAAGACGCCAGCCCGCAGGCCCAGGCCAGAACGTCTCCCCCCCAAAACTGCGCTGATTGGACTGGCCGGACTGGGCTGCCCCTGTGACATCATCCTGCGACGTCTATTGGCGCCCCGCAGTGGGACAAGCCCTGGCCGCGACCGCGGGCGTTGGCAGCAGCCATGTGTCAGCCGATAGATAGCTCCGTCCGGAATGGGAATGTTGAACTGAAGTAAGAGGCGGTGACTGTCTCTTCTTCTTGACTTAAGTTTCGAGCGTGTGGTTTGTTTACCTCGGAATATCCTCAGTTTTTTTACTTTTCTATCTGTTGTTTTCTTCAGCTTAAGCCTTACTCCCCCTCGTCCTGCATCATGACTTCTCGCTATCGTGTTGAATGTTTGTGACTCCTCTTGTGGCCTTGCACATCCCAGAACTGACCCGACGGCAGATGCCCTCAAAACTCACCGGCGAGATCAATTCATAGGTAATGGCGTCCCTACGAGTCTCCCATTCCAATTCCCCGGTGCCTAGGTTGTGGTGGCCGGAGTGAAGCTCGGAGCACCCATTGGACTCGTCTCTCACCGCCGCGGGCCAACTCCAGGTGGTGGTCTTGATGACACTTCCAATATCACCACTGTTTGACGATATCCGAACATGACTGACCCCAGGCAGAATGGATCAAGGGACTGCTGGCCGTGCCCTTTGTGCTCTACTCCCAACCCCACGGAGTCTTCGAAGGGCAGAGCACAACTAGCCTCACCCAGACCGGCGAGGAAGCCCACCGGAGATACAGCGAGATCCTCCGCGACGTCGAGCTCATGATTGACGACCACAGTACGCACCCCAGCTGCTCCCCCATCTAACCAGCCGAGACTGACCAGCCACAGTCATCCACCAAAACGACCCCGAGAACCCCTTCCCATCCAAGCTCAAGCTCCTGGTCCCCAGCATCGGGCCCTTCTTCACGCGCCTGCCCCTAGAAGCCGCCTTCAAGTTCCAGGACCGCAAGCGCTACATCTCGTCGCGCCGCTTTGTCTCCCCCTCGTTCAACGATGTCCGCCTCATCCTCAACTCGGCCCAGATGATGGCCGTGACAACCTACGGCACGCTCCAGCTCGCCACCTTTGACGGTGACGTGACCCTCTACGACGACGGGGAGAGCCTCGAGCCCACCAGCCCCATCATTCCACGGCTGATCGGTAAGGTCCCCCTCCCTCTCTCCCCTTTCCGGCCCCATCCCAGCTAACCCCCGTCCAGACCTCCTCCGCAAAAACGTCAAGATCGGCATCGTCACCGCCGCCGGCTACACCACAGCCGACAAGTACTACGCCCGCCTCCACGGCCTCCTCGACGTGATCGCCAACACGGCCGAACTCACCCCCACCCAAAAACAATCCCTGATCATCATGGGCGGCGAAGCAAACTACCTCTTCGAGTTCTCCCCCTCCTCCCCGCACCTCCTCGCGGCCGTCCCCCGCGAGCGCTGGCTCACGCCCGAGATGGCCAACTGGGACCAGCGCGACATCGCCCAGCTGCTCGACGTGGCCGAGGCCGCCCTGCGCGACTGCATCAAGCGGCTCAACCTGCCGGCCACGCTGATGCGCAAGGACCGCGCCGTCGGCATCATCCCGGACCCGCCCGAGACGACGCGCATCCCGCGCGAGTCGCTCGAGGAGACGGTGCTGGTGGTGCAAAAGATTCTAGAGCTCAGCAGTGCCGGGCGGCATCGCAGGGTGCCCTTTTGTGCCTTCAACGGCGGGCGGGATGTGTTTGTGGATATTGGGGATAAGAGCTGGGGGGTCAATGTCTGTCAGCGCTGGTTTGGCGCTTCTTCTTCTTCAGGGGAGGGAGGCATCAAGGGGGATAATACGCTGCATGTGGGCGATCAGTTTCTGAGTGCGGGCGCCAACGATTTCAGGGCCAGGAGCGTGGGCACCACGGCGTGGATTGCGAGTCCGGCCGAGACGGTGGATTTGTTGGATGAGTTGGCCGAGTTGATGGGGAAGAAGATGTCTTGATTTGTTTTTTGGTGTGTGGGGTTTTGGATGATCAAGGCGCAAGCAGCAGAGTTGGGAGTTGGGGAGTTTGTACAGAATACACCAAGAAGCCTTTTATAATTAGGATACTCATTCTCATTAGTGCTTTGTTTCTGCGAACTTCCGTTTCTGGAGTGGTGAAGCCTTCGCGCCGCTGCTCAGTCACAAACACAGCCTATCCCTACAAGTCCAGCGTCGTTGCGCTTGAATGATCAAAAAGCAAAGCTGTCTGCCACAAGTTCCATCCATCCCCTCAGATATTCCCAGGGGCGCGCCCAGTGTTGAATGGTTTCTCGTTTCCGGTTCCGAGTCAGAATCAAGCCTCGCCAGCTGCCGAAAGACAAAGCAAAGGGGGTATTGTGCCATACATAGTAAAAAACGGGGGTATTATTCCAGACACAGACAGTAAAGGGGGGGGAGAAAATCTCTTAACCCTCCAAACAATCGCTTCAACAAGCGTCCCAGTTCGCCAAAATAACCTCCCTCGCTTCCGTGTGTAAAAAAACCAAACTCCAGTCCAACCCAACCCCAATGCCCCCCGTCTAGTTGCTGCTGCGTGATCCATGCTACTTTTTTTCCCCATGCGTTAAGTGAAAATAGAATAGTCCAGCCTGTCGGAGTGGTGTGTGGTGTGCGTGTGTGTGTGAGGGAAACAAAAGAAACAGACAGGAGGAAGAGAACCCCCGAGTGATTAGAAAGATGTAAGATAATCGAGCGCTGTAGATCGCACGCCAGTCCGTGGCTACCGAAACTCCCCAAAGGGGGCACCAAAGTTCATGCGTTTCTTGAACTTCAATGGGACCTCGAATTCCTCTTCGTCGCCGCTCCTCGGGCTACTCTCGGATCCAGCATCAGACTCGGCCGTCTGCTGCTGGGAGTCGGACCGGCCCTCGGCCTGCGGTTTCGACTGCTCAGCGGCTTCCCTGATGGTCTTGGCAAGCTCCGTGTCTTTCAGGACAGCCGGCAGGGCGGCCTCGTTATCCTTGTAGACCTCCTCCAGCTTGTCGGAGAGCTTCTGAAAGAATATCTCGTCGTGCGCCGGCATGTTCCGTACCATTAGTGGCCCCTTCAGCTCGCGGTCCTCGCTGGGCTCGAAAACAGGCTCAGGGTGGTCATCGAGTAGATGACCGTGCCTATCGGTGACACCCGGGAAAGAGTCTGCGGTGTGCGCTGCTTCCAATACGCCATCTCCTGGTCCGGACGTGGCGATATCCCGGTTGAATGCGCGATCCTCGTGCGGCATGGTCGGAGTGCTATCGCCGCCATTGCTCGTTGCAGTCGCCGTCCCTGAGGAAGCAGCCGTTGCCAGGGACGAAAGAGAATGGCTCGGGGTGTGGCCTGCATGCATCGTAAGGCGCTCTACTTCCTTTGCCGCCAGGACTTGCAGAGTTTGCTCCTTCTTGACTCGCGGGCCCTTTGACTGGTCGGAACTGGCTGGGGGAGAGCCAGACCGGCTGGACGTTTTGGACCCGTTATGTGACCCAGTGTCGGTAAAGGTGGCCTTCTTGACGCTGGTAGCCTTGATCGGGATGCCTTCCAACTCTGGGTGGATTTCATGGACATCGACAATCGGAACAGGGTCGGTTTCGGACTCGGACGCTTCGGCTGGCTTAAGAAAATCGAGCGTGGGAGCGCTGGGTCCATTTGGTGATCTCGGCGAAGAGAGGTCCAGAGTTCTCGGTCCTGTCATGGGTGATGAGGAATCCCCATTTCGCACCAACGGCGCCCCATGCTGAGCCCGGGGTTGTGAACTTCTTTGCGATGACAGCGAGCTGTTGGGGCTCACTCGTGATGACCCCTGAGTGCCCCCCCGTTGATTCACATTCGAGGAGGGGGTCCTCAATAGAGAGGGCATGCCGTTCAGAGCCAAGGCCTGCTGCAGCTGCTTGATTGTCTGCAGTAGTACCGCCTTCTCGGCGTCCCATTCAGCACGCTCTTCGTCCATGAAGACACGTTCCTCCTTGTAGACCTCTTCAGCCCGCTCCCGGTTCGCCTCCAAGTACTTCCGCTCCGCCTCCCATGCCTCCCGTATCCTAGCGTTTTGCTGAACGAGCCGTTGAACCATCTGGGCATGCGCCGGCGCGCTCACTGCATCCGCTGAGATGGACCGTGGATTGGCGGTAGACGCGCCGCTTACGGGCGACATAGGTCCGTCGACCACGGGACTCAAACCGTTGCTAGTGGGGCCGACCGCCGACTCTTGTCCTGGGCGCAGCCCGTTCCCTACTCCCCTGGAAGAGGTGATGCCATTCCGAGACTTCGGCGGAAGACTGCTCGACCGGTGCTGATCGAACTGGAGTTGCCCTTGCTTCGTTGAGGGGTGGAGGTAGGGCGACAGGAATGATGCAGAGTGCAGGGCGGGACCTCTGGCACCGGCCGACAGTGGTGAATAAACTTGTCCGTGAGGTTGATGGGGCCCTGAACCGTAGTCGAAGTATCCGGCAATGCCCCGAGGCAGAGTCAAGGGAGAGATGATGGACGATGACGAGTCGCTCGTGAGTTTGGGGAACGGAACGTGCGTTTCGCTGTCGTGGAGGCCGAGGGGCCAGAAGGAGTCGGAGGGGAGCTTCGTCATGGTGGTGGGCATTTCGCTTTTGCTTTCTCGAGCATCTATCTATAACAAAGGAATTCGTCGGCCGAAGTGCTCAGGCTGTTCGTTCCATGCGGGCCGAGGGATGATCTTGGTCGGCGTCGGCGCCGTCAGAGGGTGTTTATTCGCAGGTGTGGAGCAAGTTAGAGCATATCCGAGATTCACACGTTCTGGGAGATGACCCTGCGTGGAGCACATTCGCTGCTCGGCAATTGCGTGCGGCTTGCTTCGCGGGAGTAGGACAAGCAGGATAGATGCAGCTGAAAAGGGTATACGCGAAGGGCGTAAAGTAAGAGATGCGGTGGTGCGGCGGCGATGCAGTTGCGATGTAAGAAGACGGCGGATGGCCGACTTAAAGTTGCTGTACGGAACAATTCATCAGTTCTATAGGGGTCCTTCAGGTTAAGAGCCGAGAGCCCAGAGCCCTGGAAGGAGGAACGACGTGGCAGCCTTGTGGAGTCTGCCTGTGACGAAACGATTTGTGGGGCAGTGAGCCGGCGACAGCTGGTCCGTCCCCCGTTCAGGCTGCTCTACACCCCACAAATGGCTCCCGAGGGGCCGAGACGGGCCTACAGCCGGAAACCATGCTTTTCTCACGGCAGCCTTTTGCTGTTGCTGATTTCTTTTTTCTTCACTGCACGTGTCATGTCGCGTCACCGTCTGTGGAGCCTTAGGCATTCACAATCACTCCATCGCATTTCAAGAAAACAAACACATCTCTGCCCAATACCCCGCGGTGTGTGCTGGCATCCCGGATGTAGCCTCGGTTCAGTCCAAATCCTTGCTCCTTCGGCTTCCCCAAATCCAGCCTAGAGAAGCGGTCTCAGGCGGCTCATGCAACGCCGCCAAAAGACGCTAACGTTAACGATTAACGATCCCCAAATCGCTTTCTCAGGGTCCAGGACCCCAACTCGGTCTTGGCAAGATCTCACCCGCCTTACCCTTGCCGCCCATGACGCCTCGTTGACGAGAAAGTTGCGAAGGAGGCTCGAGAGGAGGCAACAGGGTTTCCTTGACGTAGTGAAGATGAAGTCGGGTTTAACACCAAACATTTAAGGTTATTTCTGGTTAATATGTGCATCGGTAGTACGCGCCAATGTTTAGACGCAAGCCACAGAAAATGACCGCATGAAAACTCGCGCTGGAGTCAAACGTCAGCGAGAAACTATTATTAATGGGCGCTTCGCGGGCCCTGTCGCGCGCTCACCTGCGTGTAGTCGCACATCGCTTTTGAATCCGCCGAGATACTGGCCGCTTTTGGATTTGGGATGAAAGGTGTGTTGGGATTCCAGAGCCTCCGGAGTGAAGCCCGGAGTTTTGAATTTGGGGCGCGAGTTATTGTTGTGAAGTTGGCAGCCCTCCTCCCCAGCGGGTGCCAGTTCTATTCGGTTCTCGCAGTAATATGAGCCCTTCCGTCCCAACTTTTCGTCCAGACGAGGCTTAGGGCATGGTAGGTATTCATCCCTCTTGATCTTCCACTTCAAGTTGCCCCTCATGAACGCGCAATCGGTAACACTAGAAATGAGCCACAGCTCCGAGCGAGACATGTCACATGGGTGACCAGTCAGTGCTTGCACGAATCATCTTGGCTTCTAACAGACATCCTGCCTGCCCTTTGACCGCAGCACAATTTGCTTCAAAATTGTTAACCGACTTGGCACTTCGATTTCAAAGACATCATTTGTCTTGCCGGACTCGAAGGTCTGAAAGGAGAGAGAGAAGCTAGTTGCAGATGGCTACCTTATATTGTTTGTTGCTTTCCAAGGCATGTCCCAGACGTCCCAATGGTAAACAAGAACCCAAGTCTCGACTGTATTTGGATGATTGGCAGACCCTAATTGTTCTGTTCCTGATTTCCAGTACTACTATCTACTACCCTTCTATTTTTGAATACGATAATAATACTGCAAGGCAGCACAGAAACATAAAGGCAGAGCGAAGTTTTGGCCAAGCATCAATCTCACAGTCCTGTGTCACCCTAGCAAGGAGCAACCTATTGAAAGGAACGGCTATCCTCCAATGACCCTGGTTTTGGTGCCACTCGGGACTATCATCATCAAAATATTCGTTGATGGAGGGGCACCTCTTGCTCGAGGGGCGTGAGCTCGGGCGGGGAGGTGAGAAGAGAGCTTTGCGGGCGTTGTGGAGGGCCTTGGAGCTTGAATGAGGCAACAGGACGATGAATAAACTAGCCGGGATGGAGAGTAAGAAAAGGAAATTGCTACAAGACAGGTGTCAAGTGTATTTGAAGCCATTACCAAAGGGGTGAACGGACATGAGCCTTTTTGATCCTTCCTATTACCACACTGATAGATAAGTCACCTTCCTAATACACTTGGTTGCAGCATGCTGTGCTATGCGTGCTGCCTCCGGAAAGAGTTTCTCATAGACACACACCAGGCACCGGTAAAATACCTAGTTACTTGGAGTCTGGTGTTCCTGAAAAGGGTGACATGTTATGTCGGGTGATATGTCGGGTTGTTTGACCTTACCCAACGGCCGGGACTATGGGGGAAATAGCCCTAATAATGGTACTGGTCTGTTGCCCATTCGGTTGCCCTTTCTGTAGAAAAACACCCTAATACTAGTATTCAACAACAATGGCGATTTAACCTCGGTTCCCAACATTAAGAGACACCAGAGACTCAAGGTAAGTCTGTGTAGGTTACAGACGCTGCGTCTCGCATCTCGGATCTCGGATCCCACAGAATCGATATCGACATCACTAGTAGTTATCAATAGATGAGCCCCTGTGAACCTGCCCCTACCTGTCGAGTTGCTGTCACCGTCCACCTCATGCTATTGTAATTAGCCAACCAACCCTCACCAGACCAAGATATCCTTGGATCTTAATCATAAAGGTGCCCAGAGAGTGGCGAGTGAATTTGGCAGTACAGGCAACAGGCAATGATTCAAACACCCCGAAACACAGACGGTCGCAGAGATGTAGCCCTACGGCGAAGATGGGGAACCGACCATCCCTACTCGGCAGGAGTAGGGGTTCGGGGTGCTCGTCAACGGAGCAAACAGAGCCGTTGTGGATTTTTTTGAGAACCAGATTATGATATCATGAACTCGTCTTCACTTGGTTTGCGGGATGTGAGAAGTTTGATGGCTACGATGTCCCACGGGGACCATTAATACGCGGTGTCCGTTTACACTGCCTGGAGAGTGAACTCTATGTAATGTATGTACTACTACTTTCTTGAATCTTTCACTAAAAGGGTGCGTTACGCTCAACATGAAATTATGTCATCTCTACCCCTGAGCTATTACCACTGGGCAGGACGCATACTTCGGCGCCTACGTATCCCCCACTCATTCATCCCTTTACGCGTATCCGCAGATTGAAGTCGACGATACCTGCTGCGCGTATGTTTCCCCACCCCCCCTTCCCACTTGCTGTTATCGGGCGGGTCTGAGGTATCCCACCTCGCCCACGTCAAGTCTGCCAACGGATTGCCCACGTGGTAGACTGCCCGTCGAGAATCGGCAACTCGGGAGGTTTAAGGGAAAGTGTCCAAGCCGTCGGAAGTACGTCACAAAGTATCGGAGACAACACCTACTACAGATTACATGTCCATTCTATGTAGCATGTGCTCCATCTCGTTTGAATCATATCAGAGCAGGCCTCATCCCCGGTCTCCACTCAACGCCGAACGGTCTCAACCCCTTGGGCGACGAGACAACAACAGCCGATATTCTAGTGTTTCGCCACTCTGCTAGATGACGTCTTTTCTCAGCTGGCATCATCGGAACCAAGAGAACTTCGGGAGACTCTTTTCTCGCAAAGAATGGATGAGCGGATCGGGGGGATGCTCCATTTCGCAATTTAGTCGGTGTGTTTATCCCCCATGAACCATCCGATGAATCCACAACTGCGAATTAATCAAGTCCCGAGAACCAGGACCGCCATTCTCCAATTCTCCACACCCACACTGCGCTTGGTAATAAGGGAGGGGGGCCTCTCATCATCACTCTTGAATTGGCGGACAGTGCCGTGGAGATAGACCGGAAAACTCGGCACGGCAGGGAATACTGCGGGAAAAGAGCTGGGGCACGGGGCTCCGAACTCTTGCCAATCACCGTCGAGAGAGGGACCGGTGTGCCTCATGAAGGAATCCCGGGCGCGGCCTTGCGGCATTCATATTCCCGTGGTTTAAGCGCCGCCGCCCGGGACGGCATGGCGTTTTGCTGGTTGCTGACACCCATCCCCCCGCGTGGGGCGTCCCCGCGTCCCCGTCTCCCTCTCCATGGGGGATGTATGAAGTACCGAGTCGAGAATAGTTACCACATTAAATAAAACGGTGGCGAAAGATCCCGACAGGGCGGCTGCAGCCAATGGCCGTTTTTGCTTAGGCGTCTTCATTAGTGGGCGGCTTCGATTGGCGGTTTGTGGCTGCAGGTACTCAGGCGTGTCAGGTACTGAAGTGAGACGCTGCAGTGGGCATGAAACGCGGCGCGGCATCGGGATAGCGAGTCCAGCTCGTCCAGCTGGAGCTCGAGGCCGGATGTTGGGCTCCCAGGGTCTTCTCCCATCAGCCTTGCCCGCAGACGTGGCAAGACACCGTCAAGCCGCAGTCAAACCGTCTGAAGGAAGAAGCAGGCTCAGGTACGGCGGCGCAGGGATTGACGTGGTCGTATGTATGTACATACACTTAAGCACGGCGGGCGGGCTGGAAAAGGAATCGGTGTATGGGTAGCGCATCCGAATGCGCGGCACATGTTGAGTTCTAATCATGCGGTATTTTCTCTTGTCAGCGCAGGCAAGGCACGGGAGGGGGCCCGGATGGCTTGTCTGGGATAGCCAGAGGGCGGGATAACTAAGGTAGGTAGCCGTCCTGTCTCGCGGGTTTGAGCCGCCATCCACGAGATCATGGAAGGATAGAGTCGGTAGTCGTCGTTTGTGCCCTCGGGTTGGTCACGAGCCGTGTTACCGGTCCGGTTCACTGAATGGCAACTGCATATTGGTTATGCGCAATGGTTTTGTTGGGTGAGGTGCGTTCATGGGCTTTGGCTGCTGCTGCAGCCATCTCCTGCATCCTGCGTCTTGGGGTGGAGCGGAATCCACACCGCTTCTTGACCACCCGGCTCCGGTGCCACCCTCTCTTCAACCGGGCCTGAGATGGATGGATGCGGATTTGTTGTTGGCCTTGTGCTCCGCAAAGGATGAGATGCTTTGGGGTTCCACAGCGCCTAGGTGCCCGTCTCCTTGGGCCACAGCAAACTGGACAGGCGTGTGCCGTGTGCCGTGTGATTAATCCTGCATCATCGGGATGGCAGCTACTCACCGGCTCCCTGGAAGTTAAAGCTAAATCGACGGAAAGACCTGCCAACAAATGTTACGGCGAGAGTCCCGTGCAGGAAGAAGACGGAAACGGAGATGTGGGGGAAAGACGGGGAAACAAGCAACACGGCGCAACACAAGCCTTGCTTGGCGTGGAGAGCAGGCAACCTCTTTTCAATGTCTGTTTTCAGAAACGCGTCACACGAGCGTGCCGGCAGCACACCGAGGGCAATCGATCTCGCCGAGACAGACAAACAGAATGCCCAGACGGGAGATCGCGATGCCAAGACGGTCGGGGCGAGTTTGTGAGAGCCCACTGGGCCTTTCCAGAACAGAGAAACGGATGTGTTGTGCCCTGGGAGTGCCTGGGGGACCGATTCGATCAGGGGAATTTCAGGCATCGTGCCGCATTGGTTGCTTGGTCGAACTGCGCCAAGACTCGTGACCCCCCTTGCAACGGACATCTGTGCGACTGTTTGGGACGCATACATGATACATATCGGATAGTTGGCACCCAGACTGTGTCAGGCCAATTACGAAGGTAGGGGCCTGAAATAACAGCAGTGGGTCTGGTACCGACAGGGGTATC